>JAOPUB010000005.1:3212418-3226560 GCA_027564055.1 Neptis clinioides
CATTTAGCATAGTTTCTTTCTAATTATAATCAATATCTAGCAAGCAAGCATTACATCATTTATCCCTAACTTTTACAGCATCGTATAATAGAATGATATCAACGATCACATAGGTCCTACAACTAGAATTGCCAATATAATTCACGAATATATCACGAAACAATAGAAATAAAATGTTGATTTTGATATTTAACATGCTGGGTGAAGCAAACAAAGTCTTTTATTTTCGCTGCATTGTGTATATATCATAGTTATATTTATATGTACGAGGATAAATAGTGGAAATTTTCAGATGCCTGCCAACGCTTTATGAATAAAAGAAACTTTGTTGGGAAATTTCCTGACCGGGGCATGTGCAGTTCAATAAATAAAGACCTACTAACAATTTAGGTATTTATTTGACAATATTTCAAAGCCTTTTAAGTATTAACATATGTTTAATAAACTCGACACTGGAATATATATTATAGTCACAGCTATACAAATGACTGAGCCAAAACCAAAACCGAATAGAATATTTGGTGTATAGAAATTATAGGCTGATTAGGTATCAAATGAAGTTAAAAGAAAACGGCTCGTGGTAGTTATTTTATGACTGAAAAGAAATTTTGGAATATCTCATCGCTGATGATTGTTGATTTTCCACTATAACTACCCCAGTTTTCTGTCCGATTTAAATGATAAACCTGCCAGTTAGTGTGTCACTAAATACTAATTAAGAGGACTAAGGACTGATTTTGATGAAAAGGTACTGGATGGTTTAAATTCACAATAAGATCGTCCAAAAAAAACCTTAATGATCCATCAACAAAATCCATGCGAGTAGCTGGTTAGGTACTAAAAATAAGGTACATAATAACTTAGTTTCTTAAATTCAATCGTTGCCCCCTAATCTCATCTGTATTTGCCAACAGTCCATCTGACAGGACAGGATCAGAGCGTACAATGAACATTTTAAAGGGCTGTTTGAATGAAACAGAGTCGCGTGCGCCAACACGTGCATCTCGGATTATGCTAATTCATGTCATGTGTTCTGTGCACCAACATTAGCATTTGGCTATGTACAGATTTTATAATGACCGATACGCAGCCTAGTGTTACTACATAGGACGTATTTTAAATCCTATGTGCAATAAATCTGCGCGCGAGTAGGCACTGCGTGGGGTTCAATATCTATGGAAACCATATAAAGCTTACTTAATTGTTTTTAATATAACACAAAATATATTTAGCCAGAATAAAAAATTTTTGAGGATTTTTTGACATCTACACTTTACACACCGTATTTGTTCATTTAATATTAAAAAAAAGAGTTGAAAGTTTTGATTAATAAGCAATAGAAAACAAAATCCAGTTTCTGAAAATCATTTTTGTCAGTTTGTCTGTATGTCTGTTCATTTGTGCACGTACACATCACGTTAAAACGGCTGAACCGATTTGAATGAAATTTGGTACACAGTTACCTTATAACCTGGGTGGGGAAATATGGTACTTTTTATACCGGAAAAAATACAGTTTCTGTGGGAGTTAACAATTTTAGTGGTGCATACAGGGCTGAAGAGAGTTAAGTGAAATGAGAGTATTAATTCGTAGCTTGGAGCCAAAATTAGAATACATACGATAATTATGAATTTGTACACACGAATAGATAGTAAGTTCAACACAAAGTACTATTATTTAGAATGTGAGTTCTTGTGAAATTTATATATTATAAAGGATCTATTTAAGTAAGAATAGCTAATATAAAAGGAATGAAATACACACATAGTAACTTAGAATCAACACATAAAATATTTGTAGTCAGCTAGGTAAATGATCAACAGAGAAACACCCCATCTTAAATAAAAAGGAATGATCTTTTTTGATCTTTAAAAATGAATAAGTCTTATAACATTCCAGAATGACACGGACCATAAAGAAACAAACACACCGTGAGAACCACGGGAGAAAACAAAACGAAAGCATAACTTGCTGCTATTTATTTAGGTAATACGCAAATGCGTACGCACGTGCCACCCCCGACTTGAAGCAACCCTTGTCATATATAAAATTACAAATCATTTGCAAACAGATAAGTTAATCTCGACCTTATTGCGACCAGTTAATAACCTATGGAGGGGAAATAAGAAATTGTAGGAAAATACTCTCGACTCTTTTAGTTCAAAATTAAATAGCATTGTTCGGATCCCTCATTAATGCAATATTGAACTCTTGGCGGCACTTTGAAGGGATGATTTTATTGTGTGCGAAATTTATTAAGTACGAATATATGAAAAGTTTTGGTATTATAGCATCATAATACGAACTTTTTACGGATCACATCTCGTGACATTACGCAAATAAAACAATTCGAAACAATATGATAATATGTAAAATATACCAACAGTTGGAATGATAATTTTTTAATACTTATTTGACAAATCTTGTAACAATACAAAATCAATTGAAATAAACAAATTTTATTTTTCATCAATTTCAAATAATTGTTAAAGAAATTTATTCCATATTCAATTTAATTGGTAAAACATGAAAAACATTAAAAGAATAAAAATTACATTAAAAAGGAAAAAGGTGCTTATTGTAATTAAGTTTTCTATGTTATATAAAGTTCATATAACAAATATTTTCAGGCAATCCAAGAATTAAGATTAAATAATCAACAATAGCTTCATGTTTAAATTAAAATAAGTTCTAAAAGCATTATTGATTTTTACATTAAGTCACAATAGGGTCCGGGTCCGAGAAGCGTCCAGATGGGCTTATCGATCGATCGGGCAAGTGCGCGCGGGCAGGGCGCGGGCAGGGCGCAGGCGGGACGCACTGGGTATTATTTAATCGCAATCTCAACGCGCGATTAGCATAACCATTGTTGCGTACGCGCTGGTGGAGCGTACTCTACACCGTACACACCGTACAGCGCTACACATGTTATCGCTTTCTGAATGAGTGACGCACTGACGACACAGTTGCACTATTGAAAACTTTTTATGCGAATACGCGTGATAAACGGAGATTAGTGTTAACGATTTTCAATTAATGATTTTTTTTGATTATTTAAATAATTAATTTATATGAATTTATATAATATGAAATCTAAAAATTATGATAATGAAATAAATAATTATTTTTACATAAAGAAATATTAAAAAAATTGTTTGGAAATTTTTACCCAACTTTGTAATATAATAATGCAACGCTATGTTGTATAATTTTATATTCATATAGATCAAAACGAACAAACAGTAAACATCAGATGATAAATAATAACCTTCATTGCCCATAGAGATCGGCACACGTAAAGACACGAGAATCTCTCGTTTTATTCATGCGTTGCTATGGAGGCAAATTGAGTGGGAATAAAAAGAGGAATGCTGCTGAATAGATCCAAAAGTAAGAAGTAAAAAAGAATAAACCAACAAATAAATTTCATATAAGTAATATGTTACTTTTTAAGTTATTAACAGTCAAAATATCAAATACTTTAAGCTTGACAGGCAGAGAACTTTGTTGAGCCTAATCGACAGCAGCGTCGCTAGTCTACTCGTATATAATTGAGGACACAATGAAAGAGAAACAATATACAGAGTAACACGATAACGAGTCAGAGTGCAGCAATAATCTCATAATCTAGCGGCAGTCGACTTCGCAGTCGGGTACGAACAAAAAATAACAAAATAAACGAGTTAACCCGCCGCGACATTCCCACGAGGCGACGTTTAACTTTGATGTTCACCAATTCATGACAAACGCTTGTTTGCGAAATAATAAGACACCCCTCCGGTTATAAAATTGCTTTACTAACTTTAAATATAACAAATAAATGTATTGTAAACTGTTCTCTGCTGACCTAAAGAACATCTATGTACATAGAAGATGTTCAAGATTTTAAACTTAACGTGAATGTTCTTTATAACACTAATAGTAGACAAAACAATCATTTCTATATTATTGTTTGTATGCGCATCACGCTAAAACTATTACACGAAATGAAAATGGTTTTTATAGTTTTATAGCCACCTTAAACTATAAGCTTTGTTTGGCTGTTAGAAAAAAGCTATTGGTATTAAAAATATTTTAATACAGATTGAGTTGTTAGTATTTACGGTATTATGGTGTCTTAAGTAAAAAGAAACGTAGCATAAAGACCTAAATTAGTTTTTAACCATCTAAGTGTAAAAACTTTGGTTCGTGCTGTGGACTTTCATCTTTATATCATATACATAGAGTTTGAAATATAGAAGTATTTTTGTATTTTAGGTAGAACGGGAGCGAGTAGCGACCGCAACGCGTCTGACTAATTGCAATTCCCGGACTGATAATCCGTTCGCAGCGGGAGGCCTTCAAATTAAAAACCCCGAGTCCCGACAACTGTCCGGCAGGATCGGCCTGGATTAACGCTCCCACGGCACCGAGCCCCCGAGAAACGGAGGGGAATTCGAAAACTTTCTCGCGAATTCCAAATCCGAGATGAAATAGTAATTTATCAAAGGATTTTGAGAGACCCAACCAAGAAAGCAATTGGAGGATTTTCTTTATCGTTCATCACAGGCATGTATCGAAAAATATTAAATAGGGTAATATTTGCTGCGATAAAATTCATAGAATTTTAATTATAATATTACAACAAATGGATAATATTGTTTACTTTTATAAGCAATTACACTTATTACAGTAGAGCAATCCACGTTATATGTGATAATTGTCTAATACTGATAAAAATATTCAGATTCGTCGTGTATCGTTAAAATCTAATTATTTATAAGCTTTTAACACATAATGTATGCACGAGGTATTACGCGTATACGAATATAACCGGCGTATTAATATTCAAATGGCTATGGGCGAGCGATGCTGGAGATCCCAGCGGTATTAGTCCCATTTATATTGCGGAGCGTGGTCAGTGCGGGTAAACATTGCAGCGAATGCACTACAACTCCCTTAACTAAATAATAACAATATCGCCATCTGCAGCTGCCTACTTCAGACCTATTTTTAATATAAACTAATAAAACCGAACGTTTGTTAATGCAGCATATGTAGGTATTCTAAAACTAATTTATAACGTAGAAATAGATTAAGAGCCATCCCTATTCCTCGTCAGCGTGATCAGGCGTGTAGTCATTTCCTTCACGGAACAGCTGTTGTAAAGGTTACGCCTATGTTCTTGCACCTGCAACTATCACAACATCATATAACATATTATTCTGCGTTCATTACATTTCTACTAATAGGAACTTATATTAGGAGTCCAAAATCGTTACGTCAACTCGGCTTAATTACCTTTTTAATTATCGGGACATATTTAGTTATATATACACTTTTTTTATAAAATTCAATAGCACACGTGCGAGGGTAGATATTTAGAAAGGGGTATTTTTTATGTATCTAAAAAATAACAATAAAATTACCAGATTAGGGATGGAGTATGAGGGTGCTGATTTAAAAACGTTCATTCACTGTTCATTATTTTTCTTGTTCTGCTTGGATAAAGTTTCATTTATGAACAATATTTTAATTAAAACGTTTGGAAATCTTAGTAGACAAATGCTTTTATTACTCCTTTATGAAGGTTTATGATATCGACTTTTTCGAGATCCAATCCAACTTCAGTACTATAAACTTACCAAATCAAAATAAACATGTTTGCCTTTTTTAAAGGCTTTGAATTTCTGAAATTATTCTTAGCTAGTATTCTTTGATCAGATAAAACGAGTGGAAGATGAAAAGTTGTTTGGTTGAAACTCCGAGAAGGAATCAAGTCTGATGTTCGGTAAGTACGATAATTTCACCACGTCCCGTCCGTTTACCCGCAGGCACGCTGCGCACACGCACGCGATGGTCGCGCGTCAGCCGGGAGCCAACCGTTCTTATCAAATGATACTACTCGTCAATCAAATATGGTCGCTACTACGATACAATACGACCGTTCGCTATGCACAACTAATCTGAACAGCAATAATGATGGCCTGGGCGGAGTTCTTTCTTTGTGTTTTTGTCACTAATTCCTTTACCGCTATGTTATGGTAACTGCTTCCTAGCTTTTTTATCGAGACGTCGTCTTGCTTTCTTTATATTCGTTACGAGAGATTGACATATGATTATAGTCTTGCTTCGATATTCCTGCCTTAGTATTCCGATTTGCAAACTTCGCTTCAGTTCTTTACTCGCACAAAAGACAGCATTGGATCGATGGGCAGTGTTCGTGACTATTATTCAACCCGCGAACGTACCACCAGCGTACATCTGTTTCGTTCCTTTTTGCCTCGCCTTGCATAATGAAACCGGCCCATTGTGAGGGAAACATCCACAAAAGAACACGCACTCGGAGCCGGTATTTTATAAGAAAAAATAACAGAGGCCTCGAGCCTAAAAGGTGGGCGTCAATGCTGTCGGAAATGAGAAAGTCGGTGCAACTGTTATGACATACGCGGTTCGTTAAGTGTTATTGAAAATAAACAACAGTACGAGCTTTAACGAAGCCAATTCGCATGTCAAATGCTGAAATATTTTACACGTCTGACGCCCGCCCATCGAATCGGAACGAAACACTATAATTATTTATAAGGGGTGAACAAATAGAGAAAATATTTTATCAAACCAAAACAGCAAAAGCAGCCGCGTTTGACACCTCGGTGACCTCACGAACAATATGACTAAAAAGTGAATGTTGTTTTTAATTTGTCGTTCAATTAATACTGAAGCGATTAAGACTACTTTTACAAGAATTCATGTAAACACATAAACCGTAATTATTTACGTTTATTAAAATTAATTCTTTAGAAGTATTTTTGTTGCATGATGTGGTCGATTCGATTGGCTTGCCAACTGTCGTTTTTTGCGTAAACACCGCAAACTTACAGTTAGCTCAAAATTATGCTACTTATAAAAATTCTGAGAAAATTAGAGTAAAAAGATATAATTCTACTTTAATTTATTAAGTTGTTTGAATGATTCTAATACATAACACGTGGTTACATAGATGGGCTAAAAAGTTGGCATTATAATTCGAGTAGTGCGGGTAAATTGTGGTCCCCCCAGGCGGAGCGCCTGCGCCGACGATTAAGTGCACTTAATTCAGTCTAAATGTTGCCCGTCGGGGAGTTGCAAACTTGCTCCCGGCTTTTCAATAACCTGGGGTGTGTAAGAACTATTACGTTCTAGTATCTGATATGATCAAGTTCCAATTTAATATTGAATACAATTATTGACACTAAGCTATGTAAAGTTCGTTAAACGAACAGCCTCATCTCAAAGATATAGCAATTATTTCAACAAAAACTTAATGATGTAAACAGCAATTGACGACTAAATTAACAAGAAATATTATAAAATCGTTGAAATTAATGTTTTAATTGCGCGAACACAGGTTTTGATCAATTATTTTTTAAGCTCTTAATGGCAGTTCTACAATTAAAATAAAAAACATACAAGTTTTAATACCCTGCAGAATGCAGCTTATAGATTTTTAAAGATACAGATCCTTATACAGCTTACGAGTTGCTTACAAGTACCTACAAGTTTGCTTGACAAATAAATTTAATCTATAATGTTGTAAGCTGCGGGTAATAATTAGATGTGGATACCACGTTACAACATCTTGTTAGTTATTTGATTATACTCATAAAAACAAACAAACTAGCCGGCATTCAAATAAAAGGAAAACATTATTTGTATTTCTTCGCCTTTATCGCGTGAATTTACAATATTACCACAGATTTCTTGTCAAAAAAACCCTCTTTATTTTTTATGTATGTCGGTAAATAACTTGACATATCCATATATTGACGATTTTAATCAAATCGATGAAGTTTATCTTTAGGTGCCTCTAGTTAATAAATAAAGACAAAATATCTAGAGAACTAAATGCACATGCACCAAGCGTTTTCAACTTTTCATATAATAACCTTTTAAAGATCGCTAAAACATTGATAATTTGTTAATAAATTACAATAACGATTATTTTATGGATGAGGCAACGCATATGATTTGCGATACGAAGACAGGTGCGAGGTGTTTTACAGTATGATTCGATAAACTGTTGGCTGTTGCTGACGAATTATCGTGTGAAGATTTACTTATTTAATATATTGGCCGCTATAAATTTCCTTCAACAAATTGCTTTGGCTACTGTATGAATAAATTAATCTTCAAGAATTGGTTTCGTTTTCTTCGCGAAGTTAAATATAGTCTAGAATTAATTTCTTGTAAATGATAAACTTGTTCACTAGAAATGCTCCTTGGTAAAAAAAATTGTATTACTACTGTAGAGGAGAAAGTTCAAATCGGCATATCATTGAATCCTGGGATGTCCGTCCTAATCCTGGAGTTATTAAAATTAATTCCTGATTTTAAAACTAAATCAATAATTTCGTTATGATGATATTTTATCCGTTCGTAGGCGAACTATGTCTGGAAAGTGGTCATATATAATATGGAAATGCTTTTTTAGTTCTGTCAATTTTTTGGCTTTCTTGATAATAATCATTACCTAATAATATTTTAACCTGTAAATAAAATACATGTACAAGCATAACCGCAGGCAAACCGATTGCACGGCCAGACGTCTCAAGTGACTTGGCGTCTACTCTTGAATACACATAATTAAAGTTTCAGGTATCCTAAGTACCCGAATATGGAGCCTGCATAGTTTGGGTACGTCTAATTACAAGACTTCATCGGAGGTAGACGGTAGATAATGTAGTCAAGATTTCTCTCGAGTTACATTATGTTTAATTTTAAAACTTCAACTTCGTAGACAGGTCTTAGACCTCTTAATACGATTTCATTTTTCAGTCAAGATAATGAATAATAATTTCTCTCTCTCAGTATAGTCGGATAACATATTATGAGAAGAATTTCGAAAGTTGAGCATGGTGCTTCGTCAGTCACGTTTCGAGATGTAGAAGTATCTGAATATGTACAATATTGGATGTTTATATTGACAGTTTATTCAGAAAACATTCTTATGATACGTGATTCACAATTCAATTGATGTGCAAGAGCACTTTGTACTGAAATTGCTTCTTAGATTTCGCTAGAGTATGAGCAAGATTACTTTTGCTCTGACAGCTCTATATTATATTAACTCTATACTAGCTTAAAATAGTTTTTAAATAGCTCAAAAAATTAGAGTGTGAATGTTAATTGTTACAAAATGTCTAGATAACTAGATAGTAGTATAACAACTAAACAAATATGACGTTAACGCAAGTCACACATTGTGTATAAGGCCGCGAAGGCCACGCCATTGACAGGAGCCGAAAATTACATAAGTAGTTCGATCGCAGAGGTCAATGTCGCGGCGGAACAAAGATCGCGAAAGTGGTTTAACGTTACGTAGGCTGCTCTCCGCTCTGCGCGCACCGGTCGCCCGCGCCGCGCCGCACCGCACGTCGGTCGCTCGGATAATTGCGATGTAATCGTCGTAACTCGTAATCCATCCGCGAGCGGGTCTGGTTTCCTTTTACGGAGCGCAGCTTGAGCCGCATAGAAGAAACAGCTGACCGTCGGCACGCGCCTCGAATGCATATTAATGTCGCACCCGTCGCAAAAACACGAATAAATCGAATCGATGCTATGAAATGTGCAATCATACCTGCACGTTGCGTTCTTTGTTTTGTATTCTTTAAATACTTTATTTTTAATGACTAAAGAAATGGATGTTTTAAAGCAATTCATATATATTAAGTATCAATTACAGTCTTATCACTGGCAAATTAAACACACGGCAGTAAACAGCTTTGATCACCTATCGAGCTTGTCTCGTAATCCAACCGAGTAACATCCGTCACATACAATCGGTATCGCGACCCTCGCGCGACGATCGATCATCCTTCATATCAAATCCCGTTGCTAACAATTAACTGACGAACTCTGCATTTCTGTTGCTTCACTTGCGTCTGGATCGATAAACATTAATGTTGTCAGGGTACACTCGTTGCGGGCCGAAACGAGCACAATGAGTTCATCGAGGGACGCTTCGCCCGAAACATATAATAAGTGGAGTCGTGACATTTCTCCCCCGTGGCGCCGCATCTGCTCGATGATTACGCAAGACGACCAATAAAAAGTTCACTAATTAGACAATACCTACGTTAATTACCATATAACGAATTATTACATTACTCTCTGTTGCTTGTTTTATTAACATATCCGATGTTAGTATATGATCGTTCGTATCGTTGATTAAATTTAATATGAAATCATTAAGCTTGAATTAAAATATCGATTATAGATGAGTATCAGCTGATACGATTTGTTAAGGAGTCTGCATTATGTCATTAATTAATTTATTCATTATTTTAGCCATTAAAGTTAATAAACATAAAGTATTTCGATACATGAGTAGTGTCGACGAACCACCGCTGAGTGCGGCCGGTATACAAGCTAGCGAAGCACGTTTCTACAGAGCTCATAATCATTTATCATCGACTATCGAGTATCGATAATTCTATCGGTTACAATGTTTCCCCGTCGATAGAGCAGCTGTTCGCAACACCTACACAGATCAGTAATGGACGTTAACTCGATAACCCGAAGGTGAAAGGGTTGTGTGGGTGCGAAATCAACGAAACTGTATTTTATAAGTTGCCCTTTTAATCAAATTGATAGCCGTGTGAAACGCTCGCGATAAACTAAATGCACATTTATTTACCAAAATGGAAATAAATTTGGTAGTGAAATTCAGTAAAAAGGATATAATATTTGAAAAGAGTAACAAATGTATCCAATAATTGCATTAATTATGTACTTGTTGTGTACTTCGATTATACTTTTTTAAAGAGTTTTCATAATAAATTAACCTTTATATTCATAATGTTCTGGACTTATCGTGTTAGTTAGTTGTCATGAATCAAATTAATATTTAAGCAATGATTGATCTCCGTGATGAATTAAATTGTAGAGTTATGAATAAAGAAAGCATTTCTTTGCTGTATAAAAGTATTTAAAATGTAGCATAGATAGTCATGGCAATGGTAAAAAAGACAAAGTTTAAAGAGACAGGTGCTATCGGTCAACGACGTTAGACCTTTCTCAGGTTGTCACGTGTCCAACTTGTTTCTATAAAATACTACATACTCAAAGGTTGACACTCGAGAATTCACACTGTCCAATTGAATTATCGAAAGGTGCTCTAAAACATGATTAATTATAAGTACCTAGTATATATATTTTTTATTTTACATTAACACTTCCTAATTTGCAAGACGATTTAAATTTGAAGGAAAGGAAAAAAATATTTCGACTGAAGTTTTTTTTGTCTATTATAATATGCATGTAAATGAAATACCTTTTTGTCACGTGTGTATAGAAGAACTGTCAAAGTCAATAAAATAAATATTATATTTTATAGAGATTTTCATATACAAAAGTAGCCTTTACTTTGCGTAGGTGCTGCAATTCTCCAAGCTGGAATATTATTTCGAGTTATTCCTTCAACCCTAACCAGGGCGTAACGTAACCAATGAATTAGATCCATGTATTGTGCCATTAGCAGTCAGCACTCGTCAGCCAGCACTCAGCAGTCGGCACTCTACTTTTTACGAGCCACATGAAACTGACACTTTGTTTAAAACACCATCGTTTACAGGCTGCAGCTTGCGTTGTGCAAACGTCTATCAAGCTGCATTTTATAGTTATGGTGGGTATTTGAAGATGTTTTTATAACTGGAGTTTTTTATTACCCCTTGCGCTTTGACTTTTCTTTTCATTTTATATATAAAAATATTATTCATAAAGAAGTTACTACATAAGGTTTTAAGTGTGACGTTACTTAAATACTATGACTGATAACATCTACAATATTGTAAGATAAGGTTTACTTAAATATGCATTATCAGTATACGAGGGAATTTCCTATAAATTACAATTTTGGCGAGTATAATCTAAGAATTACTATGTATAATCTATATTTATACGTGAAGGAAATACTTCTTATGTAATCGCGCGGAAAGAGGAATATGTTTGGCACAATTAATACTTAAATGAACGAATTGCAATAAAGTTTCTGTTTTTTATATTAGAAATACATGAAATAATTAAAAAAACATAAGACTGACTGAAGATGGAACTACCAATACAGGCACGCAACACGCTGACGGCCCACCTGATGGCAAGTGGCCACCGTCGCCCTTGGACACCTCCCCCCGCCTCCTTATGATACTTAATTAATACTTGAACGGTCCCTAACTAAAATTTTGATAAATTAGTTCCTCAGCGTAGCGAAGTAAGTCAGTCATATAATATTAGTAGATATAACATCTCATCATAATGACAGTATAATCCGATCATTATTTCTCTATTGGCAGCAACGACCGTGAATGATTCTGTCTTCACGCATTATATCTGTCATGCTTAGTGTTGAATAACTGCTGTTTGTCTGTAATGACATTATAAATATATTTTTTTCTTGTTCTCCCAACCCATGATCATCAATCCACCACGAGAAACGAGTATCAATGTTTACCTAAGCATGGAAGGGGTATTATGGCTTTGCTTACTTCTGCTGACATAGAAAAAAGGGGTGCAAAGTAACACTGGCCTCTTTGAATGATATTCAGTATGGAGGACAGAGCCTGTAGAAAGTAAGTATTTGAGTTTGCTCGCAGCATACAAACACACGAAAATCCTCAATCCATGATTTTCGTACCTTTCAAAATCTTGGTATTTTTTCTTGTTTCCGTGTCTGCTTTTTATTTGTGACGTAAAGACCATTTAAATCCCCCTTCACCCGTATCATCAAAAATAGATAAAGCAAGAACCCACCACCCACCTACCCACTATTATCACTATCCAGTTTAATCAATTAAATCTTCCACCGTCTCCAAAGGGGTTCAGCATCACAATCTTGATTTAGTAGACACAACCTGACATTTTTTTTCAAAAAATCTTAATGCTCTCCTAAGAGCAAAAGAATTGTAATTTAAAGATTATTTTCTGATATTCGGCTATCATTATATGACCGAATATTAGATTTTAGCCGAATATCCGTTTCATAATATTTATTTTTACATAAATTATGCGAAATAATGATTTTTTAAGTGAAAAGTAAAATATATGTGATGACGTCATATATACGGCGTGATACGATAATGCCTTTGCCGTATTTGTTAAAGCAAAGTCATATCGCTTTTCAACCGTTTGTGACGTCATTTAGCGTTTACGTCTTTTTGGAATAGATTAAATTTCAAAATTGATTTTAACCATTTCCTAGCTCATATTTTCAAAAATAAAAAATACGTGTCCATTTATTTTTCTTCTAGTTTCATATAACATAATAATATATGTTAAAAATATCATAGATAAGGTCAAGTGGTCTTTTAGACCCATATACGAAATATACCATAAATTACTGGACTTTCACAACTAGTTTTAAGATTAGAAAGGATAACAATAAAAAAAATGCTCACTTTTATTGGTCTTTCGCAACACAACTTGCATAATACTCTATATGCGTAATATAAACACATAACTCCTTTTTATGATAATCGGTTAAGCTTTGTAGTTTTGATGGGTGTGATTGCGGAATGGGTTTTTATTATCTGTCTGCTTTGAATGTATAATAAAATAGTAAGAATTGAAATTCATCCTATGAAATCTTCTATAGACGAGGAGTAGGAGATGAGAGGAGATGATATAATAGTCATCAATTTAATCTAATTTAAAAAGACGTAAACGCCGTATGACATCCGACGTCGTTATATTGGTTGAATATTATGCCTTTGCTTTAACAAATACAGCAAAGGCATTATTCCCCCGTGTATGTGACGTCATCACATACATTTGAGTATCTTTTTCTTAAATACATATAAACAGAAAAAATCTTAATATTTTTATAATTTTTTTTAGACTAATATCTGGCCTATATACAGCGTGGTAAGATTATATTAGCGTACCAAACTCTAATAAAAAAAATATTTATATATATATGCAAATTATATTCATATTCTTTTATTTTAGTCTAGACTTTTAACATATAAGGTAAATATATTAATATATATTCACATATATATTCCTCATAACATAAATTATATAATTTAAAAAAAACTTTCGCCATTTTTTTTAAATTACAAAACTTTAATAATATATGCTATACTCTACTACAATATTATAAAGCTGAAGAGTTTGTTTGTTTGAATGCGC
>JAOPUB010000005.1:3267789-3280024 GCA_027564055.1 Neptis clinioides
ACAGAATGGTCATCACATGAGCTATGAGCGCCTTCTTATAAATGATTAGGTGGTTATAATAGAAATTAAATAAAGGGAACTACGCTATTGCAAACCTAAGTATAAAATATCCAAAATTTTCTGTATTTCAAAAGCGAAAATTGTTTCGTAGTATTAAAAAGATTATTTAATCAATTAGTAGCTCATTATGTTATATTAAACAGTTTAAGAGAAAGCGAATAAAGCGAAAAGCTGCTTATTTCATGGCCCACAACATTTTTTCGCGCTGTTGAAACTATTGATTCGGTACAATGCTTTCTGCAAAGGTCCCTCATGTGTGAAATTGGTGCATAATATAAATAATAATCTAAAAAGAAATATGTGGTATATTTCCTCAAGCTCTGTTTATTCGTCTAAATTTATTATTAAGAAATTTTTCAACTAGAAATAAAATTATGTAAGGCAAGAGAACGAATTTGATTATTATGGTCTTTGAAATCTAGCGATCCCTTGTGTTCTTAAGTTGTCTTGTGCAATATTTATCTAAAACTGGCTGAGCAACCCTTCCGAGTATTGTTCAAACGTGCATCATAATGCACTTTCATTGTATTACTTTGTTGCCTTTCAAGATGTGGCTACAGATTTCATAAGCACGCATTGTTGTAAATTTTATGAGCATTCTGATATGATAGCACTTTCAGTTTAAGGTGAATAATACGTTTTGGCCTATTTTTAATATATTTATTTTTAAAAATCCCTTAAAACCTGTACTGTACTTATTTACAATAAAAAACTTTTCCTTTTTACAGGTGGAAGGCACATCACGAATCAGCAGGCGCCCTTCGAGCTCAGACAAAAGTTCTGCCAGTTTAAATAAAACAGAGGATTTACCACAAATCCCAAGATCTAGAGTCACAAGACGACGAGAAGAAACTAACGATGTTCCGCATGATATTTCAAGGACAAGAAGCAGGAGTAGACCTGCAGAGACCACATCCACTTCTACTGAACAATCTCAATCACAACGAAGCGACCGATCGGACTCAAGAAGACTAAATAGCCGTATTCGGAGTAAGTCTACTGTTAACGAAGAAACCTTCGATACTACGGTGAACAGGGATAGTCAATCAAGGAGTCGACCCAGGCCAGCTAGCAGACAGGTTACATCTCAAACTACGCAGGCACCTCTACCTAGCTCTTCACCAAGTTTAAGTAGGAATCAAAAAGATTTATCAAATGCTGCTATAAATGACATATCCAAAACCTCGCCGAAAGTAGTAAATGAACCAAGTAATCAATTTAGACGGAGAAGTTCAATCACTCAAGTAACAGAAACGACTACAGCTCGAGTTCAAGCTCGTGGTCGTATTAATACTCGTACAAATGTCAGGGCACTAGATTTGGAAGTTTCGGGAACAGCTAATGCATTAACTACTGCTCTTAAAGAACCAACGACTGTTAGAACTGCAGACCTTCGAAACTCGAGAAAATTAAGATATAAAACAAGGCAATCCGAAGTAGATACAAATTTAACAGGTGAAGGTTTAACAACTACGAATGAAATAAAATCTAGTCAAATAAGAGAAAACAATACTAGTCAACCAGGATTGAGCTCGTTTTCTCGATCAACAACAGAGAAAATTATTAGGCAAAGCACAGAAAGAGTTTCCAAAACAAGCACTATAAAGACCACGAAAGTAATAAAACGGCCGGTTTCGAGAGGAAAATCAAAAGCGCCAGTATTTACTGAAGTAGATAAACCTAAAGTATCAGATGAAATAAAAGAAGATGATAATTATCCTGAAACTTTCAAAGCATTAATACAAGCTAAAAATGCATCGGTGAGTAGAATAGTCTGAATCATGTCTGTTATTTTATCATAAGCTTCACTCATATTAATATCACTTTGTATCAAGTTTATGTTATATAATAAAGTGTGCACTATAACATTATTTCTGTTTGTTTTTTCATATAAACTAACATTGATCCATTTACTAACCATTTACAAATCATAAAAAACGTTACATATACTAAATCATCCATAGTTCAAAATTTACTTGTTTTAAAGACTTCCATAAAATTTCTAAAATTAAAACATGAAACATTTCAGACACAAGCCAGCTCTCCTTCCAGCGAGAGTTTGTCAGTGAAAGCATCACAAAAAGTCTTAAAAACTTACACATCATCTTCACAATCTATTCAAACAGCTCCTGATACAGAAAAACATTACCTGGTAATATTAAACTAGTGCATTTTATTGGCTTTTAAAAAAGATTAGAAAATAAAATTAATAACATAAAAATAACAAAGATCATTATTATGCAAATTTAATCATCATTACCTACATCAGTTAACTCTCATGTTTACTTTTAGTTTATAATCGTAATAATTATAAAGTTACTTGAAATTTCGTTGGTATCAGATTTTTGAAATAAGTTTGTATTTTAATGCATAAAACAACTAAATTTCAGCTTCGCAGTAAGAATAATGTAGAAGAAAAGGGGAATGAAAGTAAAGGTAATGAAACTCAACAAATTGAAATAACACCATTGCCTGAACAGCCCAAAGCTAAATCTGTAGAATATCGTCTACGCGGATCGTACACGCCAAGAAGTAAAAAGTCTAGCTCATTCTCTTCTTCAACTACATCATCGTCGTCTTTTAGTCCTGCTACACAAAGACCCTACAAATTTAGTAGAAAACTAAAACCGACGACAACACAAGCTCCTAATGTCGATAATGGATTAAAAACAAAACGTGTTGAATCGAGTGGTAATAAATTTAAAAAATCGAATATTCGGTCGACATTGTATTCTAGAAGAACTACTTCAAAAAGCTATACTGTAAGCACAGAAGTTCCTAAAATTTCTGACACAGATAGAAGTGACAAAATCCCTTCATTTAAGCCGAAACAAGTTTTACCAAGAACTTCTTATTATTCAAGATTGAAAAGTAATGTACAGGGTGGAACTGTTACAACAGAACAAAATATTCAAGACGTTAATGCAGACTTAATAGTAGCAGAAAAGAAAACAGAGAATACCGCTGATATGCCTATTATTTATACGAATTCAAACACTTCTGCGAACTTAGGCAATAATAACAAAGAAAGTAAACTGACTGAAGAAAGTCAAAATTTTATAATTACGGTCAATAGTAAAGAATCCACAGTAAATGGCACAAACAATGAAGTAATTAATATATCAGAAGAAAATGAAGTTAAACCAGTAATTAACGGTTTATCTACAACTCAAAAGTACCACGCAACTTATAAGGATAATAATAGTGAAGTCTCATTGCGTAACAGGGAAAAATTAACTGTATCTCCTCCTATACGAAATATTCAGACAAGAAAATATGATCGCAAATCTTTAAGGCGTAAAGAAGAAACTTCAACAACAAAATCTTCAGTAAGAAATTTAAGGAAATATAGTGATACTTTTTCAAAAACTACAGAGCCCTCATCAAATGGCGTAAGTATATACTAATATAAAAAATATTAAAAATAATAAACGGTAAAAACATGTGAAAGATAAAGGAATTCGGTGATAGCAAAGCAAAATTAAATATGGTGCTTTAATAATATAAACATACAATTTAGTCTATTCAAAAAGTGCTTTTTGGGCGAAACTTCTTTTAATTCTTCGAAAATTTTGATTGCGGTGTAATGAAATCGGAATGACATGTAGATATTTTTTGAGAAAATTGAAGAGACCCGTGCAAGAATTAGCAATATTTCTAAACAATTAAAGTTGAAAAAAGGCATTTCGCTTTTCGAGACATATTTACTTCAAGATAAGATTCAAGAAAATTGTTATCTAAAATTAACATAATTTTATACATGAAAGTAAAAAATATACTCGTACTTTGTTTATATCAATTTTTATTCTGTATTAAAAACTGAGGAAATCAAGTAATATTTTCTAATGATTTTTTTGCATCATTAGTTGCTTATAATTTTTGCAATTTTTTCGCAGCTCTTTAATTTTTCCGTGCAACAAAAAATATTTACATGCCATGCGAATCGAATGACATCTCAATCATAATTTTTGGAGAATTAGAAGGAGTGTCGATCAAAAAGGAACTTATCGACTGGACTAATTATGATTCGATAAACTTATTTGACTTTGCATAGCTTGTACTAAATTGCTTTATGATACTAAAAAGAAAGTCACTATTTATAAAACACATACTTGAATTCAATAACATTTTCCAGATAATAGCTGAACCAGAAAAAGTTAAAAATAAATTTAGCTCTAAATATCGAGCATCATATCTCGATAAACCGTTTTACAAACCCACTGTACCCACAATCACTTCATCTACTGTAAGTAATATTGATAACACATTCTACACAGATTACAATCACAACATCATTATACAAACTACTGCATAAAATGTATTAGAATCCAAAAATATTCAAAAAATAGATTTGAATGAGTTTAGTTATTTAAGATAGCAAAGCCCCTTTATGAAATTGGTATTACATAATCATTTAGCTTTATCATCGTGTCACAGAATTCTATAGTTATCATATTTATTAGTGCTAATCATGGAATTGTGTTCGTACAATCTTATAATAAACTCATTTCATTGCTTTTCATCAACATTTTAATAAATATTTTCATTACAAAAGGCGTGGCTGAAATTCTACGTGACTGATCATCTTTTATCAAAGTCTGTAACGGAGCCAAACTGGTTCGAAGACGAAGATTTTTCTGATGTCACAACAGAACAGATATCAAGAACAAATACTACATCATCAACATGCATGCACGAAACCGCCTATCCACCGGTTAAAACCATTTAGACTAACAACGACTTCATCTTCCATTATTTCAATTTTTCATTAACATTGTTGTATCATAATTTGAGATTCATATCTGACCTGACATTAAGAAAGTTAGTATTTAAAACGTAGGGTCTAGGTATTCAAAATTGCATTTAGTCTTAGTATTTTTAGATAATATTATCGTAATCATCACCTTGATTATATTTTATAATAAATTTAGTGATCTTAATATTGTTTATAATGCAAGTGCTTTAATCAACATTATATTCAATAGCACTAACTACCTTCTAATGATAAGTACCTTATGCATTTTGACCTAACTTTAAGGTAATAATTAAATATCGTTAATAGAAAAAATTGTTTCAATACACACTTATGGTGTCATGTAGCAGTCGTCTAATATAGCATTTATTTCTTCTTTTCATAAAATCCAAAAGTAATAAAGAGGCTTTGGTCTATGCACTACTTTCGGGGCATCTTTCTCTATATTTACATCTTACTTTTAAATCCACATTGCTACAATTTGTCACATTTATCTACTATATTTTATGGGTGAGATAACTTCTTATTTCAGGTAGAGGGAGAAGAAATACAGTTAGGGCCAGACATGAATGCGATATCTTTCACTAAATCACGAAGTCCATTAACTTCAGCTGACCTCAGACTTTCCGAGAGCCTGGCCAAATCATTACAAGTCATGAATGTTGAGGCATCACACCATTCACCTTCAGTTACAGTATCAATATTTGATGCTTTAGCTGAAATACTTACGTCCACACCCAAACCTCGTATCTCCTCAACAACTGAAGTATTGCAATCCCAAAACCTAAATAATGATGTTAAGCAAACACTTGATGGCGTGAGTAGCAACATTAATGTAAATAGTGTCAAAGATTTGACAAGTCAAGATACATTTATGTCAACTGACATTGTAACCACCATTGCTAAATCTGTACAAACCACTGAATCGTCTACACCAAACGTGTTTAACAGTATACAGGTTGGGGGAAATATTACACCATCACAAAATAGAGAAGCCGGAAATGATTCTCCTGTGAATACACCTCAAACCGCTGCTCCTCCTAATCCCACTCCTACTACACCAATATCCGCAAGAAGACCATTTGCAATAAAATTGTTATACACAGATACTGAACAAATTACAGACAAAACGACTGCCGTGACTTCTACGAATCTGCCGACGACTGACACGTCAACAAGGGTATATAATACAGTATCTGATCTTATATTGTCTAATAACAAAATAGTTTCATCTGGACTAACTAGCATGCTGTCAAATAATATTAAAGAAATTATTCAAAATATGGATGAGGAGAGTAGAGCTAGGCTTTCGGTAGATATGGTTAAACTAGTCAATACTCTTATTCCAAAGTTAAATAGACCTATATCCATGCAAGATGACATTGACTCTCCTCCTAATACGACTCCTTACAGTTTGGAGGATATTAACGATACTGCAAATATTAACATAAATGATGGCACAAATATTCCTGCAGAAAATATCCTCCAAAATGTAGAGACTATGATTACTGTAAATAGCACAAAACGAAATATTGATTCGACATCCACCCCAAGTAATGCTGCTCTTAATGTAAATAGCACTTTTTCTTTAGAAAACTCAAACGGTATCCTATCTGCACCTGGGATTGAAGCTACGTCACCAGCAGAATTAAACAACACAAATAATATGAGTAATTCTAATAATAGTTTATCTGACGTTTCCACGTTAAGTATAAATGTAGCTTCAAGTTCTCCAGGTACAGATACAAATATTGTAAACAACAATATGAGTTCAACTGAAAACAATGTTACTAACCAATCTCCTCTAGTCCCATTCCTTACTAATTTTGGGTTAAATGATTTTACGTCTAATGACTCGGACAATTTGAATTCAATGCAATTACCCCCGATTGTACCATCGACATCCTTACAGCTGAAAGAATTGGATGATATTGATGATATACAGGACCCAAGTCAACTATCCCGATTGCAATTGTGGATACTGTCCAAGAAAGCAAGAGTTTTAAAAATGATTGAAGATATAATAAGAAATCATAACGATGAAATAGCAAATGCTCCTTTAACAGAATTGATAAGTAACTCTAGTAACAATGTGTCTATTTCTAGTCGACTAAACGATATTGTAAATACAATGAGTTTAACCACTACCACTACAACTAAACTTGACGTAAATGATGTAAATTCTAATGGACTGACGTCGACTACAGAATCCAATACAGAAACCACAACTCCTTCTCCTACAACTTCCTTTACCACCTCACCAAGTATGATCACAACTGAAAATTCTATTACAACTGCACAAATTATGGCTGATGTTATATTGACAACTACACCCATATCATTAGATGCTTCTACCATTTCAATAAATATTGAAACAACCGCTTCTCAATCTGCTAGTGACATAGCTGACGCTTCTAGTTCTACGTCTACGCCAAATGCTGATTCAACTACGGTAAATCTAATAAATAGAAGCCTCGATACAGTTGAAATGACAACCACAAGTGCAGAAATTATCCAATCAACAATTTCGAGTAATAATGAAGATGCTACAACTGTCTCTAACAGTGACTCAATAACAGATTTGAGTACAACAACAGATAATGATAGAGAATTCACGACCGTAGCAAATACTGAAACAACTACAGATGCATCTACAAGTGAGATTGTACCAGATAATATAAATAACAAAATCAACGTTCCTACTACGTCAACAATTGCGAAAAAAGATTATGTTATATTCGGAATATTGCCTAACAACACCGTGGTACGTAAAGACCCTAACGATGACGTGCTGGAAACATTAACAGAAGCGAGTCCATACATCATTTACGGCGTACTGCCAAATAACACAGTAATACGAAAGTTTCCTAATGGAACTAGAGTACCACGAATCATGCAAAAAATTGACATACTACCAATCAGTCCATGGAGCTTAAGAAATCCATATAGCCCCATCCATAACAATCCAGCCATTGTCAGGCCACAGTCTAACCCTACCCGAGTATCCACTAATTCTGTGACATCCAAAGACACCTCAAATAACGGATCGGAAAACCAATTAACCACCAACACTGTAAATAACCTACAAACTACGGTATTTAATTCATGTTGTTTAGCTTGTATGCTATGCTTGGGGCTTTTTATTCATTGCACAGTCTGTAGTAAACAAAGGAAAGGTATAGGGTAGAATTTACGGTAAGCTGCATGCATGCCTATGCACTATAATTGCACTCCAAAATAACATTGCAAGGCTTAACATTCTATTTCATAATTGCAGATTTCTTCATCGGCACTTAATATAAAAGATAGCAGTTCATTGGGTATAACTACCTCCACATTTAAGCCGCCTGCTGAAAAAAGCACTGCCTCGCATGTTTTGAGTTTACGCACAACTACAATGCTACCTTCTGTTGATGAGATTTTGCTTAATAGCATATCTTCGGCCACTAAAGAGGAGATGGTCATATCCTCAATGACAAGTTCTACTAGTGAACCAAGAATATTAACACTGGATATCGATCCGGAGGTATAATAATTATATCCTGGCATTACATTCTCATACTTACCACTATATTCTTAACAGCTTTAAAACATGACTAATTTTTAATAACATAATTTTTAAAATCATTTATTAAAGAGGTGGTTTAAACCATTTAAACACTTAAACACATTATTTTATCTTAAGGTGAGTGGCGAGGGCTTCCGAAAAATAAAATATAATTACCACCTTTCTTAGTTTTAGAAAGGAAAAAAGATTTAATGCTTATAACTTCCTTGCAGACGAAACAAATTCGGACGGAAAAACCTGACAACGGAAATGGAAATGCCGTTTTTAAATTTATACCTATAGATGAAGTTACTGTTTCACCACAACAGTCAAACGTATTAAGACTTGCCTCTACAAAAATGCCTAAAACAACTCAGACCGAACCGAGCACACAGATTCAAACAGAAATAACATCTGAATCTACTGCATTACCTTCGGAACAACCAATATTATTCAATGATATTTCAACAGAATCTACGTCTGATTCACAAACTACAATAACCGAAACAATAAATTCCGTTACAACAGAAACTGTAATTACAACAATACCTACAGCTGCAACGCAAATGTCTTCTACGACAACTATTGAACCAATAACAAATAGTGCAACAACTACGGGGCCAGCATCTACTACTACAAACATGATTTCTTCAACATCTATGATTTCTACTGTACAGTCTACAACTATCATTCCCAGTACTATGGCAACACAAAGTACAGCAAATAGTTTTGAAACAGCTGCTTCTAACCAAAAAGATACTGATCTACTTCAGACATTATTACGAGAAATTGGACGCAGTCCAAAAAATTTAAATATATTGAGTAATGGCAATCAAGTTCCCAGTATTCAACAAAATGAAAACGCTAAATTATTACAGGCTCTCTTAACAGGTGGTACTAAAAATTTTATTAATAGTAAAAATATTCAACAAACCACTACATTACGATCAATTGAAGATGATATACGGCAGTTTGAAGAAGATACAAGATTATTAAAAGCGCTTTTACTAGCTACAGGACAGAACCCAACCCAGCTCAACTTACCAAACTTGGACGCTATAAGGGGAGCTACAACATCTGCTTCTTTAACAACAAACACTCTTCCTATATCAACTACTGTTTCTTCTACTACAACTGCGGCTCCTACTACTACTGCTGCTACTACTACAACTAGCACTACAACGACTACCACTACAACTCCACCTCCTACAACAACAACCACCACTACAACTCCTTCTACAACTACTACAACAACCACCACTACGACTCCTCCTCCAACTACTACAACAACCACCACTACGACTCCTTCTCCAACTACTACAACTATCGCTACAACAACAACAAGAACAGCTAGAACAACTACGTCATCTTTAAATGATGATTTGAAGAAATTACAAGAAGACACCAAACTACTACAAGCTTTACTTCAAGCTACTGGAAACCAAAATTTTGGTAACTTGCCAGATATATCTGGAATAACGTCTAATGTAAGGATAGCGTCAAATCCATTAACGACTTCTATAGAATCAAATCCAACGACTCCAGTGAATGTTCGTCCAGTATACACAACTCGTCCATCTCCTGTATTTACTACTATTACCCCAGGAACTGTTTCTACATTACAGCCTCAGCAACTAAGTACAGAAGATATCAGAATATCTACGACATTCCAACCATTTACTGAGAGATCAACATCAAACGTGCAAGGCTCACAACAGTCTGCCACGACAACACGACGTCCAAAAGCTGCACGATTCCAATCTACGACTGAGATTCCCAGTACTTCTACGTTTTCAGATGAAGAAGACTTATTATTCTTGCAAAACTTGGTAAGGTTTATAGAATTTTATATAATTTATAAATTGCGGGATCTACCAAGGACAAAGTTTTTTTTTATTAGACATCCGATAATCTTTTAATCTTATTTATGGCAATGATAGATAATATGAAGTGTAGCCTTTTATTATAAAGATTTTTTTCAATAAGTTATTTGTTACTAACAAAATTACAGAAATCAGTTTTGGGTTCAAAGAATGGTGTCGAAGATCCTGAAACAGCCCTTGCTAATCGCGTTATTGCACTAGCTGTAGAAAGAAGCTTAAACGAGATTCAAGGTGGAACTTCCACTACTAGCAGACCAAGTACAACAACAAGGCGTACAACAACAAGACCTCCAACAACCACAACAGCACGTACTACAATAGCAGCTTCTACGTTAAATACGCCTAGTCTAGAAGAAGATATTAAACAGTTTGAGGAAGATACAAAGCTTTTACAAGCATTGTTAAAAGCTACTGGACAAGATCCCTCTAAATTTAATATACCAACATTAAATATAAACGTAAGTTAAATATATAGTATATAGTGTAGTGAGTGACTTACTTTTATAATATAATTTATCGTTATATTTAGCAACCCGATAGTGATATCAAATCATCTAATACTGTAACAAATCCTACAACGACTAAACCATTTGGAGCAAAGATTGCAGTTAAAGATGATTTAAGAAATGAACAAGATGATGCAAAATTATTACAAACATTGATTAAACTACAAGATGCCCAAGAAACTACTACAATAAGAGGAAAAATAGCACTCACAGGTAACAAAAGAGTTAAAAATTTGCTATTAATGTGGTTTTTAAAAAATGAATTAAACTATTTCTTTCTATATTTTAAGGACAATCATCAGACGAGGCTCTTAAAAAATTATTACAACAAGCTCAGCCTACAGGCATGTTATCTGAAGCAACTAAATCTTCTATTTCACTGAGTACAGAGTATGGAAATAGCAATGATGCATTACTAGCCGCTCTACTGAAAGAACAAGGCTTTGGCCCAACAACGGCAAGTTCAATCGATGAGCAGCTTCGACTAGCTGTTAGTTACAACTTTCTTCATACTTAACATTTCTTTTAAAAATTTAATTATATTAATACTTTTAACTCCATTTAATGTCAGATTTATAATTAATATTCCTTTCCTATTAAAATATTAATCAATATTTAACATAAAAGTCTCATCAACTTAATATACATCGCAAATTATAACCTCGTAGGCTTTACTCAATCAAGTGGTAGTGACGCCAAAAGCTAGGAGAACGACCACTCCACCACCGCCTCCTGCACCACGAAGACCGATATTAGATGGTCTAGCGTGGCTTTGGCAGCAGTGGAGAGAGACAGATCCTGGTTCTGGCCCATCAAGACCGAATAGGAGGCCGGAACCTTCACCTTCAGCCAAACCATCAGCGACGCCGTCAGCTGCAACTAGTTCCAGAGTCAATTGGTTTGGCTCTGGGCCTTTCGTTGGCAACGCTGACGAAAGGCCGTCTTCAAATAGAGTGGGTTTCGCATCACTTTTACTTAAGTTATGTGACTGGGGATGAGGTGGTGGGTACGCCTTAGGTTAAATTTATAAGACAATCTCCTATCTATAGTTAATTTATAATTTAATCTAAGGCATCTTATTTTAATTTCATTGTACAGATCGTAATGATAATTATTTGTACATATGTAGAAAATCTGTCGACACATACATGAGACGTGCAACTCCAACAAATCCTACTAAATGTTTCTTTCCAATTGTTTGTATATTATTTTTCTTGATTAAGATTAACTCCTAATATTTTACTATCAATGTTGGAGGTAAAGTTGCAAATCTTGTATGTTTAGTTATTCTTAAGGTTTTTAATTATTTATTTAGAAAAAATACGCTTCTTTTGCTAATCAAGACTTGCATATTTTTAAAACACTCATATTCTTGAGAACATTGAACGTTTTTTGAACGAATTGCTTTAGACAGAACAATGTCATGTTTTGTAAATACTATAAATGTTAGGTGAAGCTGATTAGAACATTTTCACAAATAAAACTC
>JAOPUB010000005.1:3328615-3342295 GCA_027564055.1 Neptis clinioides
TCAAAAATTTACTAATACCCCTGTTTTTTGGTTTATCGAGTAAGGTATCCTTCCTCATTATACATTCCTTCCTTGAATGTGTTTATCAAGCGCTGATGGACAACTAATTCTGGCAGTGTCGCGTATAATGAAAAAAAAAACACGGAGGAGACTGACCGGTAATTCTTGGCAAAAAGGAAATGAGAGAATGAATAATATAGGAACAACCTAAAACAATAAAAATAAATAAAAACTTTTATATATAAGATCAAAACTAATTTAATAACTTTTATCATAATATAGGTAAGCTATCTAATAACTACTTAAATGCCAATGGTGTTGCTAGTTATTAAAAAATAGTGCAAAATTAAAATATGTATTTTTATACTAAGTTTTCTAGACTGTGCCAGAACTGTCCGAAACAGGACGAGATTGAAATTTCAAAGTGATTTTAGGCGCGACGTCGATTTGATTCTAATAAAGGATTACATCACTTTTACACCACACTATTCGATTTGGGTTATAAATTAAATTATACCTTAAAACGAATGGAGGCGTTGCCCGACTCTGTCTAAATTGCGTGCCATACAGTAGTGGGTACCATTCCTTACTCATTTATGACACGTTTCTTACATAATTTATTTCTAACTTTACTATTGAATTTATTACCTAAAAGAGCCTAAAGTTTGTCACAGTATAGGAGTATTCCATCAACACTCGTCAGCGTCAGCGCCAGCGGGTAACACCCATCTCAATAAACTGGCGAACAAGTTGGAATTGAAAAAGAAATCCGGCCCGCATGCAAATACTACAATATTGCTAAACTATTCCCACCGACTCTAAGGGACGAGGACCAAGACCGTCCTTTATTATATTTTAAGCGGGCACAAAATGTTATTACTCGTAAAACCTTAACCGACGGGGGAAGTTGGGAAGTGTGCCTTTTTCGGCAGTTTTTTATTTGTTTGTGAGTGTAGCTATAAAAGTTTTACTTGCCAAACAAAACGGTCAAGGAGAAATAGGATTTACAAAAGAATCCCGCATATAAATCCAAGTTTCATTTATCACTTTTCTAGGCCTTTTACCATTGCTAATACGGTATAAGCTTGATAATCATGCGCTTTCGTCAAATGTAACAGCAGATAAAGCCTAAGTCAAAAGTTAAGAACCTCCAAATCCATATCAACCAATTAGGAGATCAAGTAGAACAAAAATCCTGAAAGTGGAAGCTTAAGCGACCAAAACCACGAAATTTGAGAGATAACAAGCAGACTGTTGTTTTGATCAATCAAATTCTCATAATTTTAATTACCTACCTACTAAAAATTAAGGAAATATAGTAGAAGCTACAAGAATAGATGTCCCTAATAATAAAATAATCGATAAATTCATTTTTGAAGAAATTCTAGCTACGGCAATTGAGATTAAAAAGATAAACATAATAACAGACGGTGTTGATACTAATACAACTTTGAAATTGAAAGGAACTCTAAAAGATATAAGTACTACATCATACATATTTTACCGATCCAAGGAATTATTAAGCGTACCTAAGGAATACTGAAGTATGTTCTGAATTTTAAAGTATGAAGCGCTTATTTTAAATGTTTCCTCTCATCCACTGAATAAAATTGTAATGAATACCAAATAATATTATTTTTTCTTTCATTTCAAAATTTAGTTTATAAGAGAATGTTTTTGTTATTAATGTGTTTGTTACATCAACGTCCATACCTGATTCCAATCCAATTAACAATACCTAGATCTACTTTATGAAGAGCATTTTTAAATTTATATCTATCTATCCTTTCTCTTTTTCTCTAGTCTTTGTCTTCTAAAAGCCAGTGTAATTTCGTGTAAATACTCAAATGGAAGTAAACACTTGTTTTTTTAATATGTTTATTTATATCAATATCAATAATTGGAGTAGAATCTACTACCTCCAGATCCACTTATCCAACCTTCTTAAAATTTGTAGGCTTCTGTTCAAATCCTACAATCTCATCGACTTCAATTAATAAATAATTTTAAGCTTCATTTTAATTAAATGCGTAGGTATATTTTACTTTATTCATCACTAATTGTCTATTGAGTTGTCTTTGATGTTTAATATTACATTTTCTTCTTAAGTTTGTATTTTATTATAAAATCTTTTCAATTTCTACTTGTTACTATCGAGGGCGGTGTCACCCGAGCTGACAACGAGTAATGGTGAGATTTCGCAATAAACTTAGATAGCTTTTTCTTACCTTCGATTTATAAAAATACTACTTTTTCAATAGAAAAATATTTTACTTTATTGTCTTCTATCCATATATTTCAAATGTATATGACGGGGAAGGGATCCCTGGAGTTCTGTTGATGGGGCAAGGTGACTGGATTTTGGACAGGAAACGGGGTAGTGCCTTGAACTTGTGACTAAGCATATAGGTTTAGGGGAGGTGTTGTATGGAGTAACATAAGATATTTTTATTTCAGTGAAATAATACAGCTCAACGAAGCGAGGGTGGGTCACCTTGTATTAACTAAATTATATACTTATTTCAATAAAAGAGACAAAAGCAAACTTTATAAGTCAAAAATAATTATCTTGTTTCTTTTTTATCTGCAAAATCACAATTAATGCATTAAAATAGGACTTGTATAATTGGTCATTAACTTTTTATACATAGCAACACTACAAAGTAATTTATTAATCAATTTATAATTAAATTAAAATAAGAAAATCTAAATATATTTTTCAGGACTGAAAAACAAAGGCCAAAGATGCTGTGAATGGTCCATGCGAAGCCACAGTATATAAAGTAAATGGAGTCGAGTACGCAGGCAGTCTGAGCAGTGGCCGTCGTGCACTTGCAGTGTGAAAAAAAAACATTCGCTTGTCAACGCGTTCACGGTGCGCGGGAAAAGTGCAGTGATAGTTTTGTGTTATTTTGGTGATTTAATCTGAATATATACGTAAGTTCTTTTTAAATTTAAACATTATGTGCTTTAAAAATTTTTTAATAGAATATTTTGTTTTAAAATTTGAAACAGGCTAAAAATAATTGTGGATATTATTAAATTTAAATATTATCATTCTATAATTTAGTCAATTATTTTATTTATGATATTAAAAAAAAAATACAAATAAAAATAAGCAATAAAAAATCAGATACAAGCATAACTTAACTTCAACATACTTTATAAAAAGCATTAAAAAGATTATTTATTTATTAATTTAAAAAATATACCTAAATTAATTTTGATAAAAACTTTTCAAGCTAACTAATTCTACAATTATTAAAAAAATTAAATCTTGATGTTCAATATGCATAATCATCAAAGTCATTTTTTTTTCAATTCATATCACAAATTAAATGTGGCAACTATACCATAAATATTATAAAATAACTAAAATTCAAATTAGTTTCAAATACAGGTTATATATATTTTTAATTTCTATAATAAATTAGGCTAATTTATTCTTTGATTAGGATGTTTTACATACATATTAAATATAAAATTCTAATTTTAGACACAGATTATATCATAAGTCTATTTCTAGACAATAAAAATCTATTCAATGAAACCTTGTTCCAAGTAAATCCTTGAGAAAACTAAATTCTTTCCGTGTGTAAATATTTATTTTCGCATAATCCTTGAATAAAATAATAATGTGGTTCCCTTACTGGGACGCAATTCCTTGGTGAGTCGCAAGCCAGCGCGTTTAGAGAACGCTCTTAATCATTTTAAAAAAATTAAAAGGGGGAATAAAACCTAATAAAAGTAAACAAAAATCTTAAAAAACTATCTAAATAAACTGAATCTTAATTGCTAACAAAACAAACTTTTACTATAATTTTAGAGCACTTTAACCTTATAACAAACTGAGGTGGTTTCCTAAAGTAACTAAATAAAATAGTTTGAATAAATTAGATTTAGTGGATGGTTCCGGCTGAATAGCCTAATACCAGATACCTTTAGTCGTAGATTTTTTATGAAGATTTACCATAAATTTACAGATAATCTATCAAATGTAAGTATCTAACGCGTAATGAGTACTACAAGGCTCGTAATCCATAACGGCGACACTTGCAGGATTAGCACACAACTGTCGAGTAAAGCCGAACGGCCGCGGCCGCTCCACGTAGCACGGACGCTGACGATTAATATCGACTATGTAAATGCTGATAATGAAGATAAATATATGGAAGAAGAGATACTTCATACCCTTTTTAGCCTCCCCACTCATCATTTTTTTAAGCTTTAACTTGAGATAAAGTTTAGGGACCGGGCAATCCATAAAGTTCAACTTAAACTTCGTCCTTAAACGTGTTAGTGTACGTCCTTAAGCTGATTACATTCTAGTGTGACGTCACAAATATTCAATTCAAACAGCAGTTTCGAAATATTTTGTTTTATATATTCTACTTATACATTTTATAATAATCTATATCTATATTAATATTATAAAACTGAAGAGTTTGTTTGTTTGAATGCGCTAATCTCAGGAGCTACTGGTTCGATTTAAAAAATTCTTTTTGAATTGGATAGTCTATTTATCGAGGAAGGCTATAAGCTATAAAACATCTCGCTACAATCCATAGGACCAGAGTATCACGCGAATTAAGTCGCTCGGGTAGGCTAGTAATATTATAAAGCTGAACCGTTTTTTGTTTGTTTGTTTGGACGCTCTAATCTTAGGAACTACTGATTCGAATTGAAAAATTTCTTTTATGTTGGATTGTCGATTTATAAAAAGGACTATAGGCTATTTAATCACGCTGCAACCAATAGGAGTTGAGGATCACGCGGATGAAGTCATGTGGTACGGCTAATAAGAAAAATAAAAACTATACATTATAATAATGGGGAATTTTTGCAATTTTGTTGTCACGTTATTGATAAATTTAATCTTCCCAAACGCCATCTCAACAAAAGGTTAAACATATTAAAAATAAACAAATTTAGAAGCAATTTTCTTTTTATTCAGGAAGGCGGAAACGAGCGTCCGCAAATATAAAATATGTCTAAAAAGAGACAGGACACCAAAAAAGTTAGAAACCGAAAAAAAGAAGGATTGTTTTTGTATGATTACCATATATTTAGTCAAAATTTAATGATTAATATCGACTACTTCTTATGTAAACGCTGATGATGAAGATAAATGTATTGTTCGCAACTTTTCAAGTAAACCTTCAGATAAATAATTTTAACTCAATTTCAGTTTTAAATTAATTAAAAAGCTCAGGACGCGGAATAATACGCCGTATCCCATTTTGTTGATTATTTTTATATATTAATTTTCTTATTTTTAGTAAATACGTAAGATATAATTATTAGCTTACTAATATTAAAACCTAGTCGACCCGCCCCAGCTTCGCCTGGGTGCAGTTTTCGTTTTCCCGCGAGATCTCTGAACTTCTCCGGGTTAAAAAGTAATCTATAACCTAATTCAGTCATGAAGTATCTGTGTGCCAAATTTCAGTAAAATCTGTTCAGTAGTTTTAGCGTGAATGAGTAACAAACATACATCCTCACAATCTTTAATATTAGTAGGATGTGTATATTGGTTTGGATGTTTGTTACTCAATCACGCAACAACAACTAACCAGATTTCAATGAAATGTGCCACACAGATACCTTATGACTTGAATTAACATATAGGCCACTTTTTATCCGGGAGAAATTCAGAGTTCTCGCGGGATAACGATATACTATTTACTGTCCTCAACGCCTAAATATTTTTATTTTGCAACGATATACTGAGTGTTAAATATTTTTTGGTAAATTTAAGCAGGTAAACGGGGTAAATTGCACCCAGGCGAAGCCGGGGCGGGTCGATTAGTATATAATAATAAATAATTCTTACAGTCAAGAAGATTCAAAATTTTACAGTAAGTTGAAATTGATTTTACTCATAATTTTATGGTAGAGCAAATGTTAGCATAGTTGTTCGTCTATCTGTCTATACTCTGTAAGTATTTTTTTCCGTTTATGTATTAAGACGGGAATTCATAAGAATTCCTAGAGATAAGCAATTAAATAATTACAAATCTGTATATAATTCAAAGTTCATAATTGACGCAATCAAATGACTCACGTTGACTCAGATTTGTACAATTTGAATAAAATAATATCATAATATAAAAAAGAAGTAATAAATTATTAAAAATTTTCAAAACAAGTTTATTCTTCTTTTTTTATACTAAAAACGTCTTCAAAAAGCGTCCTATTGGTTTTACGTCGTCATTAACTCTACGTCCTTCTTTCTTCTTTTAAATTATCATCATCAATCGTCATCTAATTTTCCGCCATTCTCCTACCTTACTGTTAAATATAAATAATGACTCATTTACCGACCCCACATATCCCATCATACTATCCTACTAATATTATAAATGCGAAAAATTTGTGAGGATGGATGCTTGTTACATACATTAGCATAGACTACAATTAATGAAGAGTTTGTATAATTTGGCCATAATATAACGATAAGTATCAAATAAGTCAGGAATTTTCTGGTACCCTACGATAAGTTTTTTATCAAAAACCCCGCGGGTGAAGCTGCGGGCTGAAGCTAGTGCCTGGAGCATAGCCTGGCGTTTCTTTTCAGCCTCCTCCAGCCTTTGCCTCTTTTCTTCGATGTCATGCTGTTTCTTTTCTTCAACCTCACGGACCCTTCTTTCTTCCTCTTCCTTCTTCTTTTGAGCGAGGCGTTTCTCTTCTTCAGCGCGAGATACCTGAATTGAAAGAGAATTAATGACGTGTTCTGATTAACTTGGGATCTCATAATTTAGTGACCATGTAGATAGGGTACCTTGCGCTTAGCCTGCTTCTCTTTGAGGCGTTTGAGCTCATCCTCCTCCTTGGCTCTCTGTTTGCGCCATTCGTTGATGTATTCTTTCAACTGTTCGTCCAAGTCCGACCGCTTCTGGTCTTGACGCTATTGCAAAAAAATGTTATCGTTAGATTTATAGCTCACATTTATTAACTAAAAATTTAAAAAATGGAGTCACATTCCGCTTAATAAAGTTTCATGTTTGAAAAGACAGTCTATAATCATATTATTGTCTGTTAAAATTAAGCTATATTTTCTTTCTTTGATAATTACCTTAATGAATTCTGGGTCTCCCTCACCCCTGCAACATAAAATAAATATTAGAATTGGATCTAATCATGAGCTTTGTGTTAATATTAAAATCCGTAACTTTCACGGTTCACAATACATATAGCGTTTGTTACGATGAATTTATTATTCTGATAATATTATATTTTGTTTCCTCTCGTTCGGCATACTGCGCTGCCCTCAGTACGTTAATGTATCTTATATCTTGTTATAACATGAGCTTCGTTAACACTTACTGTTAAATCTTTCATACTACATGTTTGCTCGGCCATTACATTAACAATAATAATATTATTACAATTTGTCAATAAAGCATGTTTTGTTCTGTGTATTTGATTGTGTCTATGTTGACGGATATGAACATGGTATTATACATCAAGGACAATGGTTTAATTACAAACAATATTTATGGTGGCCATGCTTTAGTTATTTCGGTCCCATCATGCAATTAATCGTTTAGGAAATTCGGGAGAACTCTGCGAGTTTTCCGTTGACCGAGATCTAAGTTCTTAGCGGGACGGCGCGGGCGCAACGCGGTATTTGCAAAAATAGAACGCCTACAGGCGATATAAATAGCGTCCGACCACGGTGTTCAATCGTCGATCCGATCGTGGTCGGAAGCGTAACTCTAGAATGTAGTATGCGCCCGGCCTAGTCGAGTAGTCAGTTAATGTGAGGATTACTGAGTTAGTGACACCACAGAGAGCGGTGCAACTTACGCGATCGACGGTCTACTCCTAGAAACAGAAAATAACAATCAGCCTCTACTACACTTTACAGATCTACTCTTCAACTTGAGAATAACAGACAGATAAAGAAGCGGTGAGAGGATTATTTCGCGCATCCAAAATAAAAACTGGTGTGTGTAATCACAATTTAAATTTCGGTTCCGGATTCATTTCACCCAGTGCAAATATTAATTTTGTATCCAAATACAGCGGCTGCGTATTTATTGACCACATTCAGTCTAGAAGCGAAGCGAGTCTCTTTAAATAATAAATATCTTTATCATACTCACTCTTGTTTGGGAGCGGGCCTTTGTGGAGCGACGGCGACGGCAGATGAGGAAAAAAATAAACAAAATTAGAAACTTATAACTTAAGTAATTGATCATATTTCATTTGAAAAGCTATTCATTAGAATATTAATTGCATTGAATGTAAATTACACTCATACTTACCTTGCATCAAGAATATTAGTTAGAAAGTTTGTTCGAAGTTAATAAAGCGAATGTTTGCTCATCGTAGTAGAGTCTAAAGTCTGAAAGCAATAAAAGAAGCAGAAGCGTTACACTGGAGTCTAATCTTAGCCTATAAGCTAGTGCAAGTGTTGGATCAACCAAATACGCCACTTACTTCCTGCAACAAAAGAGATATAGGAGATTGTGAGGACGTGCAGCTAAACGAAGTGGAGATGAAACAGGGTAACGAGATGTCATAAATTTACATATTCGACACTATTTATGGGGATTTCGCTAAGGTCTAAAAGAAATTTGGAAAATCTTGCATGGCATAGATACATGGCCTCTAAAGCTCGAGTTGAAAATCAAACGGGGTCTAAATGAATCTAAATAGAAAACTAAATTTCGGGGTCAAGTTAAATTCTGTTAAATACTTACGTCTCCACGACTTCTTCTTCAACTTCCTCCTCTTCGGAGCCACTGTGGAATTAATGGAGGATATAAAAGTGTTTTATTAATGCGGTGGAGCAACAGAAGTAAACTGTCGAGATTATTAGTGATAACAGGGGGTAACTTTCGAGACTACTATGGGAAAAAAGGGTATGGTTTTCTAGTTTACAAATAGTGACAAAGAGCAATGTTCGAGATTACTCATGGTAACACGGGGCAACTTTAGACATTACTCTTGGTAACACGGGGCAACCTTCGAGATTACAAGTGGTAACATAGGGACATGGGGATAACTAAGGGGCAACAAAAATGTACTGAAGATGCAGAAAATGTGTATATTTGTATTTTGTTTTGTGTTTATATAGTAGTATAGAATTGTATATTTAATTTTCTTAAATATGTCTCACGACATCTTAAAACTAAAGTAAAAAGCACAAAATGAAACCTAATCTAAACTAACTGCAATAGTTAGATGAGTACACATATGTACTCACCTAACCATTGCAGATATTTATTGCAATTTTTATTAAATTAGATATTTTGTAGTATTCAATACTTACGAATATTCCTCCTCGTCAGACATGTTGGTGGTTTGTTAGTCTGTAAATCAGAAAAAATGTTAATATTTCTTTTAAAATTATACTTCTTCACATTTTCCTTTGGCCAAGATTAACCAGGATGGTAATCACTGTATAGCGATTAGACTGCCTTTTCTACGTCTACCTACTTTAAAAAAAAATTCCACACGTTTCAGTATAAGTAGGTTTGATCTTTTCTTTTCTCTAGCTTTGTACACAATACGGTATTTTTGCTAATTTGTTTTCCGTATTTATTAACGTTATTCTTATTATTTACCTTCTCTTTCTGTTTCTACGAATATTAGAACGCTTTATTCTGTATTATATTATATTTGAAAACAAATAGTCAATCAATCACGAGTATATAATACGATAATTTTCTCGAAATGTTTTATATTAAATTTCATAACTGTCTTCATCATAATTGTAAAGGAGATTTATATTTAAACGGCAGACAAACAAATAATTTTTTTTAATAAAAATATTTAGAAATTATTATTATTATGTTTGACCCGTGATCGTGAAAAATTAAACGAATTATATAGATAATTTATCCCGAAAATTTACTAGATTACCTGCAAACGTCACTATAACTTTATCTCGTTTTGTTTGTTGGTTTGTTTAGAATTCATTTAAAATTCAGTACTCGGTTAATTTTTTTTAAAGTGCAGGGTTGCTAAGTGCAGGGTTGCATGAACAATATGATTGTTTATGAAGTTCAATCTATTCCTGGCGGTTTTATCTTTCCGACCATTAGGCGCACCTACGCGCCGTCAGCGCAGCGCCCGCAGCGCCCGCCACTTGGCAAACGTTCAAAGTTAGATCAAAATTGGTTCGCGTTCAGTTCTGTAGGTGGTACTGGTTTCAGCACTGCATTCTTCTCATTTTTTATACTACTCATTTATTCTCATGTATATATATTAGGATTAAAAATAACTTTTTCAAGAATAAAAATAAAATTAATTTCTTAAAAATTTAGTTAGACTAACTTAATATTGAAAAAAATAATTTGTTTCACTTTTTTAAAGATATATAGTTATTGTAAAAATATAAGAAACGATTACAATAAAGTACTAATAATTTTGTTTTCATTGAAATTGTATTAAATATTTAATATATGTACCTAACTTATAAGAAAGATCAAGACAAAATAATTTAGCTATTATTTACTATAGACAAAAAATCTATTTGAATATTACTTTACTATTTTATTAAAAAAATTGTAACTTATGTTACTATTACTTTTTTAACAAACCTTTATTTTTTTACTACTTTTGTCACTTTAATTTTTATGTTTAAAAAAATATGCACTTTTGTCGTCAAGTAGGTAGATTTTAGTGTAAGACAAATTTTTAGTTGTGAAAAAATACAGTGTACAGTGTGTAGTGTGTAAAGTGTAAAAAAAGTACATGTTTAGTGATAATTTGTAGATTTCCAGATTTATGTAACGTGCACAAGTGTAACGTAATCCCTTGCGGTCTATTTTCGCGCTAACCCGATTTGGCGCTGTGGTTATTTTTATCCCACGGTTTACAACTCCAGCTTTCTCTCGCTCTCGTTTTGCTGTAAGTGTTACTATGTTTTTATCCACGGTTTCGCCCTAATTACATTTATTTTATTTTTAATATTCATTTACTATATTGTATTGTTAACAATATACCTCTCGTTTTAATGAAAAATTCGTTAATATATTAAAAAAAATTACATAAAGATTAACATTTTTATGTTTCCTGGATTAAGTTCATCTGTCAGCCATTCAGCATTCAGCATTTTTCAATATTTAAATTTTCTCCACTGGTTATACATATATACTTTTAGTTTTCTATTTGTGTATTGTAGAAATGTATGTTTCTTAATTTAGGCTATAGGGGACTCAGTTGACAGTGAAAGTGTAAATTGCCATATAATTAGCATTACGTTGCTAGTCAAGAAAAAAAATTATAATTTTTGTTTCACTCGTATATCTCGTGATTTATTTCGATACGATTTATTCATGTCAGTGTGCGTCGATGATCAGCTCTTGCCCCCCTTACCGCGCAGGCGTTTCATTTTCTATCGCGCACGTCTATAAATAATGAAGCCCATATATATCTTAATATTTAAATTGAAGAAACTGATATTTTCTTCATTATCAAGGAAAAGTGCGTCGCTACAGGCTTATCGTCACACGTCGCGCGTCGCCGGGAAATATAGCGAACATTACTGTCGCTCTGTGATTTGTTGCTCCATGTATTCTCTGTACCAAAAGCTTGCTGATATCGTAAAGTCACGCTGAGATTTACAATTTTTTATTGTCAATGATGATAAAAAAAGAGGTGGCTTAATAAGCTTTAATTATTCAGTTAAAATTAAGTCAATTACTTAATATTAGATATTTAGATTACAAAACTGATGATAGAAAATTGTTGTACTTTTAGTTATTACTAAACACTTTTTTGTTATTTAATTATTATTAAACAAAAATATATTTATCTATGCATTAAAAGAATTGTAAGATTATGTATTTATATCTAAAAGATATAAATAAAGTAAGACATAAAATAAGATGAAAGAAGTAAAAAACATGAGCAAAATAGTTGTACAATTTTACTAAATAATTAAATTAATTTTAGCTGTTTCTATAGAATATTTGAGTAAAAATAAAACAATTTTAATAAAAAACCCAAACATAGTGAATATTTGAGCTTTAGCCTGGTAATACAAAAGAAACGAATCAAAGATTTTTTATTTAGTCTGTCGAGATATATAATTCTTCCAAACGCTCGTAAAATTGTTATCGTTACAATAATAAAAAAATATTAGTTAAAATTACGAACCCAAAATAAAAATAGATGGAGGAAAATAAATATCTACCAAGATGTAATAGAATACTAAAAAGTTGCTTAAAAGTCAATCCGTTCCGTCAAAATTATTTTGCATGGTTATCTGAGTGAAAAATAATGAGGCCTCAATATAACCAGAAATATCCGTAATTACAATATAACTAGATACAGTTTAAAAATGAGCATTGTATTAGAAAACCATGTACTATTTGCATAGCATAGGTATGATATAATGGATGCCTAGAGTACTTAGCCGATAAAAATTCTGAAAACAGCAATTTAGAAAATGTAAAAAATGCGTAAAGCTTTATAAAGAACAAGCGACCCACTTCAGTTTTGGTACAGTATTTTTAGAGTAAAAATGACTACCTTTTTGTAGAATACAGAATAAATAAATTTACTTTTTAGAGTATATTCTACTAACATTTCGTTATGTTAGAGAATAGGAAATTTTTGTAATGAATTTTATTTAAAAATGGCTGAGATAGATTAGATGAGACATTGACAAATAAAATAAAATAATAAATCACTGAGTCGTAATATAAAAACGTGGTTTATTCAGACCTCATTCCAACGACTACCGAATACTAATTTATTAATTGTTATGATCGCATTAAAATCTCATTCAAATTCTCGGTTCTTATCGAAAAACTCCCTTTATTGCTAGCCGTCTTAAATCATACTTTATTAGTTTTTTACGAGTTCGATTGTAATTTTTTAATAGCGCAGTTATAAAATAAATTATGGCAAAATTTAGCTGCAATATTTTTTATTCAAATATAGTGTACTGATTTTGATAAATCATGACACCATCATGATTTAGTGATATAGACGTCGTCAGTTTCCGTTATAAGTACATGACTTCAACAGATTACCTCAAGAAGTTCATAATATTAAAAATAAATTATGGTCTACCCGCAGACCGGCAGTATGACGTCCTGGCTACTATTAATCCTGGTGGTTATACTTTAGACCTTTAGCAGTACTTCTAGAATATAATCTCTATCATAACTGCGTGTTTATTTGGTTAGTTTTTATCTTTGTGGTGGTACACCGACGATCACCTGATATTTTACACCAATCAGAATGTACCAATGCTACCAACATTCACTCAAATCAGTGTTGTCAGCACCACAATAAATATGATTTTAAATGAATACTGTTGGTGATTCTCAAGGAACGTACTGTAATTCCCATTACAGTACGTTCTTAATCGTAATTGCTTAAATCGTTTCTACTTTTTTATAGCTATAGAACTCATAGACTCTAGAGACTTCTTTATTGCGGCGGTTTACAAATAGTACGTTTATAAATTTCCCATTTCAATTTCCGTTCTGTTGCCAATAAAATTCTAATTGGTTTGGTTTAATTAAAAGGTAGAGATAGAGAGACAGTGGGCGCGTGGTTTTTGTACGACACTTTAAAGTGTTATTGGTTAATTATTCTCATACTAGTCAGAAAGTGAGTGGTATCTTCTTTGGTAGCCATTTGTAAAAATATAGTCACCCAAAAAATAGAAAATTTAAAAGTTTCACTTTTTAGTTTATTCTTTAAATAACT
>JAOPUB010000006.1:0-10746 GCA_027564055.1 Neptis clinioides
GACACCGCGGTCCCCTAATTTTTTGTTGTTCTTTGGATAACGGAGTATGTGACTAAGTTGTGTCATAGGTTGGAAGATTGTCCTGATGGTAAGTCTTCGGCGTGATAGGTTTCCAATCTTTTCTGTAATTCCTTTTATGATAAGCAGGAATAGTACTTTATTACCTAATCATACGTTTTACCGTATCTTTAAACCTTAAAATGACTAATTACCACGTCAGTTTAATTGTATTTCCACTATCATTCATGTTATACCTAATTTCTAACTCTACCTGACTCCGACTTATATTTCACAGTTATTCTTCATAAAAGAGCCAATAAAATTTGAAAAACTGCAGGCGTTGAAGCAGTAAGTATGAAATGGACAATTGCCAATATGGCGGAGGATAATTTTAAAAAGACATTTAGATAAAAGTTTTTGGATGTTCGACTGATATAGGACTATGGGTTAAGACTATTCGTGGGATGAAATTATTTGTCTGGACTTCTTAGTCTACCCAATATTGTCCAGTCTTAGGTATGTATGCAGTGATAGCCTAGTGGTTAAGATTTGATGTCTTACTCGGGAGGTCCTACTTCGATCCCACACCTCTGAGTTTTCTGAGTTATGTGTGTTTTAAGAAAATGAAATATCACTTGCTATAACGGTGAAGGAAAACATCGTGAGGAAACCTGCACTCCAGAGAGTTCACTAAAGTTCTCAAAGGTGTGTGAAGTCTGCCAACCCGCACTGTGCTAGCGTGGTGAACTATGGCCTAACCCCCTCCCTATTCTGTGTTGGAGACCCGGCTCAGTAGTGGGCCATCGAAGGGTTGTGATGATGAATGTATATTGCTGGTCAACTTGATGCTGTAACGTAAATATGTTGCCAGTATATTGCTTCACGTTTATTACTTTGTTCTATTTCGGGATTTTACAGTTTTATGTTTTGTGGTTCTACCCTCCATATTGATACTATTGTTCTTTCGAGATTATTGGTAACTAGCCGACAAGCTTGCGCTTCGCTTCGGGTGTTTAAAGTAAAATAGATGAGTGTAGCGCAATCGAACAAACGAACTAACCCTTGTATCCCACTGGAACTGTATCTTTTTCTGGGGTTAGTAGTATGTCATGTGATAATTAAGATTACTAATTATATGAGTATGATATTTCGTTTCAATCTTTTGAAGTATGTTATAACGCTTGTATCCACATGAACTGTTCTTTTTTCTGGGATAAAAAGTATGTCGTGTAATAATTTAGATTACAATCTATGTGTGAACAAAATTACATTATTAAATTAAAAAGTATTGTATTTTCAACCTATAAGATGCTCGTATGCCAAATCTCATGCAATTCGGTCCAGCCGTTTTAGCGTAATGCGCGTACAAAGATACAAACAGACAGACAGATAAATATTAAGAAAGAAATTGTTTTGGCTTGTATAGGTGTTATAATGTTCCCCTGCCTTAAATATAGATGTATATGTAATATAGATATAGATAAGTATAGTTTACGTCCATACGTACATATAACTTTACCTATTGTGAGTGTGCACAGTACTGCATGACTCTATTGACATTTTATCCATGACGTTTACTATTTTGACGAATAGCGCGAGGACTGAAACGTCGCATTCGACCAATCACGTGTGACGCCCTGCCATCGCCTCCCGCTAAAAGCCCTAAAATTGATACAATCAAGGTCAAACGTATTCTTCAGTGGCGCTCGCCATATATACATAGCACAGAATAAAATACGCCATTATAATCATCTATGTCTAGAATCAATATAATTTAAAGATTTAATGATTATACTGATGAAATGAAAATAAAAAGTTCCAATGTCTCAATTGGGAAGAAAACTTTGTGAGGTATTCTCTCAAACGACATTTTATATATTAGTTTAAAGGAGATAAAGGGATGTAATCAAAATCACTTATGTTTGCTAATATTATTTATTAAAGTATATTAATTATACCATGTCTTTTTACAACACACCTTAGCTAGATTTTTAGTATCTTAAATATACATTAAAAACTTGGAATATGCTCTTAAACATAAATATTATAATGGAAATAAACAGGGAATTATGTTTTGCCATCAGGTAATCTATATTATTATTACAAATACAGGCAATGAATGATACACAGACAGACAATATAAAAAGTAGTCCCTCCCCTAAAAGTTTCAAATAAAAATAATTATTTTAAATGCAGTACAAGTTTAGAATAAGAGTGGGAGCCGTCCGAGCAAACATTCCCCAGTGGTAGGTAGCCTAACCCTGCATAATGAGATGCACGAAGTTCTCATAGTTGATGTTCCCCTGAGAGTCCTCTTGTCCTTGCAACAGTTGCTCCACCTACATACAAAGTACACTCATTTCAATACTTTGCAGAGTATGTATATACATATATACGCACAGTTGCACACATTATAACATTACTTTGTGATACAGAAAGACAGACTAATGAAATGAAATGGTTTATTCTCAAGAAATAGAAAAGAAACTACAGGACACTAGAGCGTCATGGAATCTGGCCATCACTGGCATGTGAAATATTGAGATAAAGTGACTTATCTTAAAATGTTTATAAAATTAAATAACAATTCAAATATACAATACATGTCATAGTGAAATTTTGATTATTATGATTTGATTAATTATTATTCATTCAAAATATGTCATTTATGAATGTCTCAATGACATTGTATTATAAGATAAATTATATATTAAATTAATAAGTACCTCATCATCGCTTAACTTTTCTCCTAGAGTTGAAAGCAGGTGACGGAGCTCAGCAGAGGATATGAAGCCATTGCCATCTTTATCAAAGTGGCGCAACCCCTCAATGAAGTCATTGGCTGTGTCACCACTTCTGGCTTTGGAAATTGCCTGGAAGATGACCACATGATAAATATAAAGATGACAATAATACTATTTGTGTTGAGACTGCCTCCCAAATCTAATTATTAAATCATATTTGTATGAAAACAGGTCATTTCTTAGAATGTTGATATCATTCAAATAGAATATAATTATTAATCAATAAGAATTTATGAACAAAGATGCTTTACAAGATATTGTTGATACCTACTTGATAGATAGGTAAAAAGACTTCAAAGGATATTCTTTCATCTGGCTTCAGATGTAATGTACACTTCTTCACATCAGATTCAGTCGGGTTCTGTCCCAAGGCACGAAGGGCATCACCTATTTGTGCCACATGGATCTTGCCGTCGCCGCGTGAGTCAAACAGCTGAAAAGCTTCCTGAAATTCTATATAACAAAAACAATTTTAATACACACAAAAGTATTATTTCCGTCTATAACTATGACTCACAAGTATACCTTCAACTGAAGTAAGTTTAAGTTTGGTAGGGGGCTCGTACATAAACATGTTGCGCGGAGAGAATATATCGCCGTACTGTTTGTGCCTGTTCACTGAATGGCCTCAAACAGATATGTTTTAAAATACGAGCCATATAAGGAAACTAGGGCGCTTGCAAAAGTCGATGCTTTTAGTGAGATCGTTGATTGACGTGAGTCATAGGGCACGCGGCGCTGTTCTTACTCTTGTTAACAAAAATAAACAATAATTTTCTGTTGGTGAACACCTTGGGGAGGATCTTTAGTATGACTCACCTGCAAGTTGATCTTCCGAGTATCCAGCCTGCAACAAATGATTGCCAAATTAAAATTATATTATTAATTAATAATATGATTATATCTAAATAAATAAAATCAACTTTACCATGATTACAATAAAAACTATGAAACAATTAGTAAAGTATTAAATTTATTAATATTTAGTTCTGCGTAGCCCTGTCAATGTCACGTATAAACATACACATTAGTCATTACCTCATTACAGATTATACAGAAGTTAAAAATGACGTCAACAAATAGCACGATACCAAGTGGTAGGTATGTTATTGTACATACGATAAAACGAAAAATTTTATAATTAGCGTGAAATGAAATTTCACCCAACATATAATAGTGGGGTAAAATTTTATTTTATTACTTATTTGTTAAGAACTTAGAATATAAAAATGATGTAATTATTTATGACGTATTATAAACTGGTCCATAGTTTCGAATTTTAAATAAACCGATTTCATAACCGGATTTTAAAGTGATACTACTTAAACTTTAAACTCCCTTGAATACGGCCTAACCCTATACTATATAGGCTAACTATTTAGATGATTTTTTCAAGTATTGGAATTATTATAAATATAATAGTTTTATCCATTCAATTTAGGTTTAATTTTGTACTTTAGTTTTAAGACGTCGTGTGACATATTAAAGAAAAAGTTTTATCCAAAATAATTAATTTCCGAACGTAGATTCTTCGTTCAGGAATTGCTTTGTCCAAATCACGCATATATTATTATACAGTCAAATAGTGATTAAACTTTCAGAATTACGGTAATATTTTAAGATTTATAATTTTGCTAATCTTTCATTGATATTCTATTATTTTTAATTGAATTAACAAAAGAAATTATCCAAAAATTCATCATATGAAGTTTCTGAACGTTAGTAGCCATTGATCTTTTCTTTCGAAAAAAGCCGATTGAGCTCGAACGAAACGAAACGATGGCGCGGTCGGGTAGGTTGGCGATTGGTGAACGAATTGTAGAGCGATCAGCGAAGGCTAAAGAAAATGGCAAAATGGTGTAGAAGTCGTTAAAAAGGTTAGTTACTTCTTATTTTGCGTCATATATATATGGGAGAGAATAAAATATTTTAGTCGTCTTTATTAGATTATATTTCACGGTTAGCGATTACCGTTATCGGGCGAGGTAGCCGACAGCGACAGCGGCGACGGCTGTGTGCGGTATAGGCTTTGTTCGCTAAACTCCACGTGCCTTCCGCCATTTAGAATATCTTTCGGAACAGTTCAAGAATATATCGACTTTGATTAATACGTTAAAGAAGAGTTATTTCGGTTTACACATTTTATCATAGCACATATTGGTCGGGTTTTTGCAACATGTTAGTCGAAAATGATGATACATAGGCGGCGGGTGGCGGGCAGCGTGGCCAGCAATCGGCGTGTCTGACAGTACGGCTCGTTCCAGGGATGGCTGCCGGTGGCGAGTTCGTCGAAGGCTGGCTGGTCGCGCAAGTCCTCGGCGAAGGCGCCTACGGAGAGTGAGTACTCTTATTGTCATCTTAACTCGTCATTTCTTTTATGAACTTCTTAAATAATGTAGAGCCGCATACTTTGATTATCAAAAAAGCCTATATTACAGACATTTATACATATTTACTATATATACTTTAATATTGATACCTTTCAAACCTTACTTTAAAAAGAAATTGTACACATTTTATAATAACAACAGAGAATAATAATAAAAATATTAAAAAAAACTATAAAGTTGTATAAAATGTATTTAGTACTAGTGCCTTGCACCAGACTTTGTTCTCATCATTGTTAGATAAATTAATATACTTAAATGAACTACTAAAAATACATAAAATCTGTAAAGGTAATGAAGGTTATTGAAAAATCATGTTTTCAAAATTTGTTATTGTATCACAAGATACAATAACATTATTACATAGAACTTTATAATTTTAAAATATTTTGGGTTTGTTCTGTGTGACAAGGAATATTTTACTAATTGGTTATAATATGATTTTGTTTAAAAATTACCCCAAATGAAAGAGGTTGTTTCCAAAGATTCCTTGTGTCATATATTATAAATAAAAAAATAATAAAGACATTCCTCTTTTCTGTGTTCTATATAAATAAAATTTTTGTAATTTCACAAATAGTAGGTATAAGATCAAATAAATATACAATAACTCATACTTGAATGGCCTGTATGAATAATATTTGTATGATATTCAGTAGATAATAAACAACTAGACATTGCAAATATTTTTGTTATTATACAAATCAGTGCCGGTTGATTTTCCAACAATAGTAATTAATATTTAATTTAACTATATTAATTAAACCCTTAAGAAATTGTAGAACTTTTAAATGATGCAACCACACTGGTCTGCATATTTTGCTGTAGAGTTCTCTCAGTTGGATCAGCGATTTAAATAATATCAGGAATAAATGGCAACAACATAGTATGTTAAGTGAAATCACTTAAATAAATGCTCTTCTATGAATAAATCTTACTAGTACTATAAATGTGAAGATCTGTGTTTGGATGTTTGTTACTCAATCATGTGTTAACAACTATACAGATTTCAATAAAATTTGGCACACAGATACTATATAGCCTAGATTAACATAGTTTGCTTTTTATCCTAGAAATATTCAAAGTTCCTCAGGGATAATGACAAAATATTTTCAATTTTAGAAGCGACCAAATATTTTTATTTAGCAGATATAAGTTAAAAGTTGAATATTCATTGATAAATCTATTTATTATACAAAATGCTAAATCACACCGAACAAAGCCAGAGAGGGTCAACAAGTAAAAATATAGTATTTGGCTAGGAGTGAGATCAGTCTTCGTTCCATATATTGTATGTCTGCATGTTCTTCAATAAGTTTTGGCACTATTTGCAACTAGGAGTCTTTTAGAAACTTGCTTATTTAAAAAAAAATGAAATGTCCTAGTAGAAGTTTTAAAGTCAAATGTTTAAATACTAAAAAGTCCAGAAAAAAATTATTGTTTGTATAAAATAGTTTAAAGAGCCCTAGATGAGGAGCTGTATGGGTGCAGGGTATGGGCTGTACGTCTGGCCAGTACACGGTTTTTCGAATGGTATGGGTGTCGGATCGTTTTTTAGGTTAGATGTGCAAGGTGTCGACGGCGGCGGCGGTGGCGCTGCGGTGACGGCGCGATGGCGCGATGGCGCTGGCGGCGGCGGCGGCGGCGGCGAGTGCGGCGCATCCTTGAAAGTTTATCCACCCCGCGCGGTCAGTGCCGCCGTCGCCGCCGCCAGCGCCATCACCTCCTCGTTCGTCTCAGTATTTTCGGTTTTTATCTCGGCATAATAGTGTCTTCATGAGTTGTATCACCACCAAACCCGAGGCCGTAATGATCGTGACGCTTTTGCTGAACTTTCAGAACATTCTTACGTTAGATATTACTCAATCATTCATCAATCAATTAAATAAGAACTAGCACTATGGCTTGTTTTACATGCTCATACGTTGTATAATGTTTAATATTATCTCGCTGTTACATCAACAGCCGCCACTCGCCTGGCTTTGACAGCACTTTAATATCAATCTATGAACATTTATAATTTTATATTCAAGTCTGCTAGGCATGTCTATCTGAACAGAATCTTCAGGTTTGTAATAACCATTCATAAGGGTAGTCATTCTTGTCTTGACCGATATTGATGCTGCTCAGTTTGTATAGTAGTTGATCATTCCCATATATAGCAGTAGGCATTTGGTCGGGGTCACCATGAAACTGCTACGGAATCAGGATTCGAATACACCAAGGCAGGAATGTGATGATTGACTAAATAAATACATAAATTACAGCCTCACAGAGAACATCTCTCAGAATCGCTCCGCCCTCGTGACTGTCTGCTGTGCTCTGAAATAGAGTTGTCAATATAAAGCAGTGCTACGTGTTAAGATTAAATAAAAAATAATGTTTAATAAAAAATAAAGACGTAAAAAGGTGATTCATACAGAAATCCGAAAAGGCTTGGGTACAAAAAAATGGTACAAAGTTTAGTTTTAATTGAATACTTTTCTGTTTCCAAGTTCCAAAACTTGACACCATCGGGTCGAGATCCGTGGAGACTGACGAATAGGCGCAACAGGCTTCCCATGGTCTACTTTAGATTCTCGTGTCACACAACAGTCGAACACGAAAACTAAAAATTGTGGCGTTCCACAAGGTAGCGTGTAGGGCCATTGCTATTCCTGTTATATTAATAAACGATCTCTCTAAGTCTTTAAATCATGATTGCGTGCTATTTGCTGATGATATCACATTAATAATCAAACCAAAAATACACTTGATCTAGAAATTGAAGCTAAATTAGAACTAAACAACATAATCTCATGTTTAAAAGCCAATAAAATTTGATCAATAAAACAAAAATCATAAATTTTCGTCTTATTGTATGGGGTAATTCAAGTGATGTTCAAAAAAAATGTATCCGTGCAATGTATGGGGCCAGTTATTGGGAACATGGTAAGCCTTTATTTAGAAAAAGTTAAAATTCTTCCATTACCATGCATGTATGGTATGAATTAGCACTATTGGTAAAAAAAATATCCTGGACCTCGTCATGCATTAAGAAAATAATGCATGACGAGGTACTAGGGAGTGAAAATAGCCGCAATCCTGACAAACTATATGTGCCTCGACAACGATTACAGCTTTACAGTAATAATATAGGTTGCATGGCGATTAAAACATACAATAATCTACCTGTTTCTTTAAAAACGATGCCATTGGAAAAATTTAAAAATAGATTATGTCAATTACTTTTGATTCGTGCTTTTATTAAGATAAGGAATTTTTTGATTTCAAATTTAAGTAAAAATTAATTGTAATTTTATATATAATAAAAAAATATATTTCCACGCTATTGTCATGGCAAAGCATGCGGCCAATTATAACACCATGAGGGAAATAAACGAATTAATTTATTATTATTCATTTATTAACTCCCAAATAGTGCGATGTTATTGTACTTTTCTAACAATTATCGTCATATTTCAACAAAAGTACTGAAATCTTTAAGAAATTTAAATGAGACTTTCCTCATTAATAACTCTATCTATTAGCGACATAAAAACAGACATGTATATGAGATTAAAGACAAATATTGACTATTTCTTCTAATAAAAATAGATTTTTTATAACTACACTAGGCGCGCCACTTCATCCGCATGAAGCTCTACTCCTATGGGTCGTAGCGTGAAGTTAAATAGCCTAAAACTTTTCTCTATAAATGGACTATCCAACACAAAAAAAAAATTTCAATTCGAATTAGTAGTTCCTGAGATTAGCGCGTTCAAACAAACAAACAAACTCTTTAGTTTTCTAATATTAGTATAGATATTCTTTTTTTAATTAACATTACTAGCAGTTTGGCTAACAAAGTACTAGTATTTTTGTTCTCCCCTCCAAATAAGCTGGAAGAGCGTTAGGAATGGTTTACATTAAGAAATATTGAGTCTTATTTTAATAAGAAGTCTTAGTTAACAAACAACACAAGAGATTGATGAATAAGTGAAACGAGGACAGGTACACAGACGGATAGTAGGTATAGGTTGTGTAGATGAGCGGTAGTCAGGCAGGTAGGTGAGTGACGGGTCAGCTCTCTCGAAGGGAAACTGTGAGTTATGAAAGGTCTTCGGAATTACTTTCCAATGACCCTATAGTGAACATCTTACCATCATCTGTTGTATTATAGATAATACTTTCAAAGATACTGAGAAACCAAAAACATTACTAAAATATGAACTACTAGCCGACTCTTTTTATTATAGAGCCAGATTCTTATGAGCAAAGACAGACAAATTTTTTATTAATGCTTTTTTTGCATATGTGTCGTGGATACAGCCCGGCACACTTAATAATAATTGCTTTCGGTTGCATTTTGTCTTTCCATATCAGTTGCGTTTTGTTATACCACGTTTTGTGTCACGTCCCACGGGAACGTTATAAAAAGTCCTTCTCCTGGTTCTAAGCTATCTCCCCACTAATTTTAAGCCAAATAAGTGCAGCTGTTCTTGAGAATAATGCTACTAACACGACTTTCTTTTATATATATATATATATATAAATTTATTGTTCCTTGCTCTAATAATTGATTTCATAGGGTAACCAACCCGCGCGACGTCATCTGCGTGATACTACACTCTTATGGGTCGTAGCGTGATGTTTTATAGCTTATAGCATTTCCCAATAAATGGAGTATCCAACACAAAAAGAACTTTTCAATTCGAAAATGTAGTTCCCGAAATTAGCGCTCAAACAAACAAACATTTAACTTCGTAAATTTTCTAATAATTTTCTAATTTTTTAACAAATGCCCATCATCATTTAGCATCAAGATGGCGAAGATCCAAAACAATCTAAACGGTAATCTCGTCACGTATGAACCCGCGACCCCTGGCACTCGTTCACACGGCGACCATCGCCAAGTGTGTCAGCATTAACATATTGCGTATATACCGCAAACTAGATCTCAAACACTTTCGTTTTGAATAATTATGTGCTTTCCATTTTTATATTTTACCGCAACGGAGAAAACGAGTGGAGTTAATCATATGATCAGTTCACTCCCTCCTTCTTCGTTAAGGTTTGTTAAACGTCTTCCATCATTTGTAAACATCTCGGTCAGTTTTTGAAACCAAAATTCTTTCTTAGTGCTCACTTAATAAGTCTTTTGAGACGACATTCATCCCTAGTGTTCCTTTATGTTCATAACCAAGTCCAGTGAGACAGAAGTCTGTCTTGTGAGAGGAAAATCCTTTCTTAGTGCTCACTTACGTTGATACGGATGTCTTGTGAGAGGATAATCCTTTCTTAGTGCTCACTTATGTTGATACGGATGTCTTGTGAGAGGATAATCCTTTGTTAGTGCTCACTTACGTTGATAAGGAAGTCGAGTGAGACGAGAATCCTTTCTTAGTGCTCATTTACGTTGACAGGGAAGTCTTGTGATACGAGAATCCTTTCTTAATGCTCACTTACGTTGATAAGGATGTCTTGTGAGAGGAAAACCCTTTCTTAGTGCTCACTTACGTTGATACGGATGTCTTGTGAGAGGATAATCCTTTCTTAGTGCTCACTTATGTTGA
>JAOPUB010000006.1:144826-155704 GCA_027564055.1 Neptis clinioides
AAGTACTACAATATTTCTGACGAACAGAGGCGATGCAGTGTTGCCACATGCCACGGTTTTTAAAAAATAAATTGGTTGTTCGGTTCATTCGGTTGCGCTACACTAATCCTTATTGATGATGTAGGCATATAGCTTATAATTTTATTTTAAATACCCAAAGTGAAGCGTGGAAGGGTCCGCTAGTATATTTATAATCAGGAGCTGTCGCAGCCTGAAATTTTGGGATCAGAATTATTTAATTATTTTTTTCTACATTAAGTAGGTCTAATTCTATTGTACATGTGGGATTGGGAGTATAGATTTATTAATAAGAGAGGATACAGTCATATGTGTTTTATATCGATGGCTGGAAATTAGAGATTGGATGATGATGGCTTTTTAAAAGAACATAGAATGAAACTACAGAGTGTAAACGAAACCGTAAAGATGGAACGACGTATTTTTATTTGAAGACGATTTTGTGTAAGTAATATAAGAATAAATTATTTTGGCCTTTTTATGAGTTTATTTTATATTAATAAGCTATTTCAACAGAAACCATCGTTAGTAACAATAGTCCCTGTTTTTCACCACCACCATATTTATGTTAATTGATTAAGCTCCGATTCTTCGAAACTATTTAGTATTCTAGTTACAATGTCCTGACTAAGCCACGCACGTTTTCTCCGGAAATCTCACATTTGTTTACCAATGCCGCTCGCACCTGATCTTGTCTATTTTCATGTTTTTAAATAAGACCGAAGTTCTTTATATTCTTATGGTTAATTAAATTAGCATTTGACTGTGGCAATTCTAAGGTCTTTTTAAACAATAAGTCTTTATCGTTTCAATGAAAACGTAAATAAATCAATTTATTTGTTTAGATTTTATATATCAACACATATTTATAAAAATGTATATAGGTATCGAATGTTTGTACATGGAAGATATCTCAGAAATTTTAATGTAGGGGGACATTATAACAAAGATAGAGGCCAAAAAAATTCTTTTTTTACTTTTTGTCTGTCTGTATTTTTGTACACGCATCACGCTAAAACGGTTTGACCTTTTTAGTGTGATGCGTGATTTGCATGAAATTTGGCATACAAGCATTTTATAGGCTGACTTAGAAAATACGATACTTTTTATCTCGGAAAAATGTATACTTCCTGTGGTATCGATGAGTACTATTCATATACCTAAAAAGATCCGAACGAAATTTTATACACGTATAGTCTGCGTTATCATATGAGATACTACTTATCCCAGAAAAAAGTACAGTTCCCGTAGCATGGAAAAGTTTTATTCACATACCTAAAGAGATTGGAATGAAATTTTGTTCACCCCCTTCAATCCATAACTTTTATCCTTACGATGGTAAGTCTTTTTTTTTCTTTTTGTAGTTGGAGTAATTGAGTGTGTAGCGGATCTGATTTGACCAATTCTTCGGACAGCTATTTTCCTTTCATTTTGCTAGTGAACACTAGTTTTGTCCCCGTTTTTTCTAGTAATATGTCCGAACTACTCAAAGATTCTCTTGATGCAGATTCGCTTGATTGAGAGAGCTTTGTACAACCACAATCCTGGACAACCTTGTCCAAAATGTGGTCCATGGGATTCGGTATCACTTTATTTTCATCAATAGCGAGATCTCTCCAAATTTTACTAAGTCTTGATCATTCCAATTCTTCTATGTATATCTAGTTCACGAGCCGTTATAAGAAATAGTGAATCCGTGGTAAACAAAGTCTTCAACCATCTGCAAGTCAAGAGCTTCAATACGTTCTTGAGCTCCCTCTATGAGTAGGAATATATGAGTGATGTGATAAGTAGTAGTTATATAACTTGCGCCAAACGCAGATCCGTCTTTGTCCCGCGACAGTGCGACAGTGCGACACCAGCGCCACCTGCGCGACCTCCAATTATCAATGTAATTGGCTATTCAAAGTTGGCGCGATGGGGCGAGCACGGCATCGTTAATTAATAGAATCAACTGAACATTGAAATTTTCGCTCCACCAGTCTGAAGCTACATGGCAATTTCAAGTGAATTTATGTGGAAATGCCTGACTTGAATAGCTTTCTAGCTAAATAACTTTTAAGAAATTTCTTCGTTAACTTTATTTATTAGAAATAGCGGCCCACTCTCAGTTCTGTTGGGATAACAGGATTACAAGCCGGGACTGAAGTCACCTGAACATCTAGATCCTCCTACACAATTTCGAATGCCATTTGTTTTCAAAAACATTGATATACTATAGTAACCACTTAATGTATTTGATATGATTAGTCTTAGGCTGCGTTTTCACGAATAGGATCGCTTGATTTACCAGTTGTCTGAATCTGTTGGTTCGTAATAAATAATACGTCCTTCCTGCCTTTTTAACATTTTATGGAGATTAGATTTTCATCGGACGATTTGGACAGAGGGCGTACTCACTTTTGATATAAATTGATATTTCAGTTTTATTGTTTGAACAGCGGAGTGTATCAATGCCGTGAATTACTAATTTATATAAATAAAAAAGAAATAGATTAATTAAACAAAACTTTCTATTAACAATTCGACATTAAAACCCAATCTATACATACAATAACAATAACGAAAGTTTGTTTTTTTTAACTTTCTCGTTTTTTCGCGCCAAACGCAAGAATTACTGCACGTCATTGATTTCGGTTGAGAGTTGTATTGTTGCAACATCTCTCGAGTGTTGTATAAAATAAAGAGATGATTACGATTGTTTTGTGGAATTGTGGAGTGTATATACACTTGTGAGCATAACGGGTAACCCGTCTCAGCTCATCCTGAATAATACATAGCGGTGTGTTGACACGGCGTAATTAAAAAGCTCCCGCTAGCCCACCGCGGCGTCCCGCGCCGTCCCGCGCCATCCCGCCAAACCGCTACGCTGCTGCTATTGATACAGTTTGTTTGACCAAAATATACTATTGTGATTCAATTTATATTTTTGCTGATTCCAATACTGATACATTCATTGCCTTTCATTTTTTTTATATCTTTTACAAAACTCCCCATTTGCAAATCAGTGATAGCTAGCAGACTTAAATGGCCCATTCGGGAGGTCCTAGTTTGATCCTGGGCCCACATCGACGACTTTTCTGAGTTATGTAAGTTTCAAGCAATTGAATATCACTTCCTTTAACGGTAAAGGAAAACATTGTTGGAATGTGATGATGATACATTTTTTTTTTAATTATTTCAATTATTTTCTAAGCCCTAAGGTGTGCAGTGTGCATTTAGGCAATTATATACGAGCTAAACAAACATCATTTATTTTCATAATAATAAAAGAATGATCTTGAAATTCTATACTAATACTATAAACCTAAAGGCTTTTTTTATTCTTTGGTTGGCGTTAATCTAAGGAATTCAGCAGGTCGACTTCTATGAATGTATAAATTTACTGTGATGTATGGCTGACAAACTCTTCTTTATTTTATTATTTGTAATATCTCTTAATTTTTGGCACGCCATCTTTTATAACTGTTGAGTATGAATTTCAGTAGCCTATTTCATTATAGCCATAAGGTAAATTTTTTTGACAAAGTAATATAGTATAACATAGAGAGAGGGCGCCATTCTGTTTTCTGCGCTAAATTTTCTTTGGACATCAGTTACAACTTGGAGTTAAACTGTTCATAGATGGCGTTGATTCAACAGACTCATATTTGAACCAATGCTAACAAAAGGGAGCTACACTTATAAACATTACTAGATGGCGTTATTACCTAGTACACAATATTTTAAATGCTAATTTACTAAATAATTTACTTTGAACAAAAGTCTTTTATTTTTATAATTATATAGTTTGTGTAAAAACAATAAGTTATTAGAAGCCGTGATAATATTTAATATAAGGGGGTTCAATATTATTCATAAAATCCACAACAGATTTTCAAGTATTTTTGATTCTTAATTCTATGATTATTTTTCTTTTCTTTATGTTTTGTTCTTCCCTAGTTTTGTATACGTAGTTAGGTTTGTTTTTCCTTAATTTTGATAATTTCGACTTGCAAACGACGAATTAGTTTTTAAATACGTAACTACTGTTCTGAAGTAAATGACTGTAATGTCTTATTGAGAAATAAATTTCTTTAAACCTAATTCAGCAACTTTAGCAAAGTTCTTAATAATGAAATTTGGCATCAAGTGCCTGTTCTACAGTATTATAGTAACAAACTTGTAAATGAATAATGATATGAATGGTAGAACTAGATTAAGGTTACTCTTATTATAATTATGAAGAAATCGAGTTTTACGCGCAAAAGTGAATTTAATTTAATAGTTATGTGATTAGTACAAAAGGTTGTACTCACCGTGCATGAGCAGGAGCTGCAGGCGGAATAGGTATACAGTTAATGGGCGTCGCATCTGATACCAATTCCTCCAAGGTTGGTTCCTTGTCGACGACACGAGTGGATCCCGTCAAAATACCTGAGTAATTTATTATTTAATTAGTAATCAACTAAAGTGACATAATTTCATAAATATTTAAAACTTATCTCACCTTGCGACCGCTGCAATCTCGTGGTTACACCTGCAGGTAGCTCGGGCTCCGGTGCTTGTCTCGGACGTGCGTGTCGTCTCGGCCGGGGCTTCCGTAACAGTTGCTTATAATTATCCGCCTTTTTTGATAGGTAATAGTATCTGAGTAAGAAATACGTCAATAAATAAATTAAGATCACATGGAGGGGCAATAATGAATTTCGTTTATTAAATTTAAAATTGTAGATCTGGTATTCCATAACAAGAGATTACAAACAAATAGGGAAATTGTTTAATCAGGATCAACCTTTTTTGTTACACAAATTATCATCAACATTATCCACAACAGAACATTGAAGTCACATTTGTGATTGAGTGTATTCAACAGTATCTTTGTAAAGTTCCTTGCCTTTCAAAAATATGAGTAAAATAAATTAGTTGCTATAATTATTTGATATTGTATAATTCAACTTTGTTATCAATGTTTGAAATTATATACAAATATAAGAATTACTTATAATAACCTATATCTTATTAGAATATACACATTTAACAATAAAAATATTAAGCGGATTGGTTAGTGTGTAAAAGTAAAAAAATTCTTTTATAATTATAGTTCTAATATATATCGATAACACAAATAGAAAAAATCATGATTCTGAAATTACTATTCAAGTAAAATTGTTACAGGTTGTAAATTTTCTGTATCATAGCCTCCATTAACATTATCTCATAGTCAATTAATCTCATTAATGTTTGTTTAGAATACCTTCTGTGCTTCTTTTGTGCATAAGCTCATTCTACGCTATAAAATTAAAAAAATATATTTATTCTGAAATATGATTTGATCTGTATTCGTGGTAGTGACTAATATAAATTGTTTTATCGATATAGAAAACAGTTCTTTCAATTTTTTTTTTAATTTCCCCGCTACTTTCATATTTTTTTCTTACATAAGAACCTTCTATTAATAGTAAGTAGTAACAAACACAACAAAAAAGAATTATCAAAATCGATCCGTTGACGCGTGACCAAGAAAAAAAAATACATTTTTAACCCCTGACACAAAAAGAGTGGTGTTATAACTTTTACGTGTCTATCTGTCTATGTGGGTAATTCCCGAAAGGATAAAGCAAGATATTTTGTAGTTGTTTTTTTTGTAAGCAGTAGTTTGTATACCAACCTTTTTTTTAAAGATTACTAGCCGCTTGGATTGGAAACTGATTTAACTGATGTAATCTTTATAAAAAAAAATTAGACCGTGTTTAGCGTGTTCTTAGCTATGTTTGAAGAAAATCTTAGCTATGGTTGAGCCGTTTAAAGGTTTCACCCAAATAACTTTTAAACGGCTCTCGGCTCGGCTAAGAGGGGAGAAAATACTATTATTATACCAAATCCTCCCAATAGCAATCCCCAATACGTATTTGTCCGTAACTGGCAAATACAGATAATTACCTCGCGTTGTTCCAGACTGCTTTACATACGTGATGTGATTGTCGTTGACGTTTTATTCAATTGTATCTCATGTTTGGATTAAATAGTAATCTATACATTATAATAAAAATGTAAGGTATCGAATGTCTGTACATGGAAGATATCTCACAATACATGCCACATCACAACTTGACTATAAGTTGTGATGTGAACTATTATTATTGTTTAATTCTAACATGACAGGAAAATGATCACATCCACAAGTGGAAGTAAGCACTTGCCAGGACAGTTGGGAAGCAAGAGAAGGGGAAGAAATAGATAGGTCAACTGCTGTCATAGGATTCTGGTGAGGATTGACCCTACGGGTGGGTGTGCCATCATTGAGAATGCAGAGACCTACATCATCAATTATGTCCAACAGATGCGAAGCAAAATTATCTGAACTGTGACATCCCCACATTGTGTGGTGAACATTAAGATCACCCATGATCAAAACAGGACCTGGTAAAGATGAAAAGATAGAATGCAATTCAGAAATTAAAGTGTAGGAGGGATAGGGGATGTATAAAGATAGAAAAGAAATGTCAAAGGCTCTCACAGCAACAGCATTAATCTGTGTACTGTGAGCAGGGAGAGGTATAAAAGAATAGGGGGTAGGGTGCCGTATTAAAACGGCACAACCTGCAAACCCGTCACTCCTATCATCCCGCAAACAAGTGAAACCTGGAACCCGGAACTGGGATCCAGGCAACAACCATGTCTCCGAGATGGCAACAATGGCGGGTTTGTGCAGGTTAATTAAGGAGATTAGTTCGGTCTTTTTAGATTTTAAACTGTTACTGTTCCACTGCAGAAATCTGAGTGGGTCCGTTTTTAAGGATTTCAAATATTTGGGATAAATTATGGGCAACGTTGGACGGTAATGGCATTTCACTGGCTGTTGAGATAATACTTACAAGTACCTCGGTAAGAGATACTAATAGGTTTGTTTGGTTGGGTTGGGGATTCATTCCTGTATTATTAATGGCACAGCCATTAGGTAAAGAGGAGGAAGGGGTGTTAATAATGGCCTGATGGGCTTGCTTATCAAATCCCTTTGCTAGAGGAGCTCGGGGACGAGGGGATCTGAAAACTGTCTGTCTGTGAGTTTTTGTTGGTTTTGTATGAGAGGGAACAGACTGAGATATAATAGAATTGGGAGCCGGGGCAAACATTTCTTTAGCCACATTTGCATATGAACGTTGAACTTTGAATATGACTTCATTATTCATTCTGTCTCCTTTGGAATTTCTAATTCGTAGAGTGCTTTTAATGAGTTGAGTTGTAATTACTAGTTAGCACAAGCACAACTCTGGTTACATTTCAGAATTATCCAGAAACTCGTTAATTTTCCTTTAGATATCACCGTACCACACATACTATTTCCGCTTCGCACTTTTGTAATTAGTATTTTCTCTTATCTCTTGCATGTAATCAGTAAACTTTATCTTTTCTGTATTTTTTAGCATAGCAGAATACTTAATAAGTCTAATTTATCTAAACATATTAAAAGATTTTATTTAAATTAATAAAAGTCCCGTTGTAACTGTGATTTTAATTCTGATCGATCCGAAGATCTGTTTTTTTTTTAAATCGCACGTCTCTAAATAATTAATCATAATTTTTCCAGCATTGTTATTGTAATTCCAAAGTATTTGGTTTTTTTTTTAACTTTTCGATTAAAGTCATCTTTTTAATATCTTTTTACAAAACTTTATTAGTTAAAATTCGACGAAAAACTTGGGAATAATTATTGATTCCCACTGAAATCTCTTATGACAAGGACACACAGTAAGTAGATAGTGGAGAGGAATATTAATTAATACCTCGAGATAATTCACTAAGCTAAGATGTTACAGCGCCATCTGTTAGCAAAAATAGTATAAACAAGTTAATTTTTCGTTAATCTGTGCTACATGGAATATAATATACAATTTGGGAAGGTATAAAAATAAATAATATATATTTATAAAAAATATATAGTGTAGGAAGTATTTAAGCTTTCCAGAAGTTCCAGAACTTGTTGTTTATGTTGAATACAAAATAGATAGTGTGGTACATTTATCGAATGACCTTATGTTATTATTAGGTATTCAATTGATGTGCTACAATGCTACCGACCTACTTTTAGCTTTATTAAGATAAATATGACATTACAAGAAACATCCAATTGCAATTGCAATTGAAACCAAATATATTTTTTTATTTTTTAATAGTAAGAAAATTACATGGAAGATAAATAAAAAGGTTATTTTTTTACTTGACTACTAGAATTTTTAAACAGTTTCATGTATTTGTTTTACGATAAACTGTGTTACAAACGGAAGTATAACATAATGGCTATATAGAGCAAAATATAACAGCAGTTGCGCAATAAAGCTCGGACGCAAGCGCATCAGTTTTTGTTTACAATATACCTAACAGGTTTGCAAACCGGTCCTACGTAGCGCGGACATCCGCCATCGCTGTAGCCAAACTATGTCGTTTGCCAAAAATTTATAAATAACCAAATCTGTACATTTTGCGACATCTTCAGAAACATAGTTCACTGTTTTAAAAGATTTTGACATCATTATTTTATTATCATTAAGTTTAATATTTTTTAAATTAAATAAATAAACACAAAAGTTACAGATTTACATTAATGTAATGATTTACTTTAATACAGGTCTGTATTTCGTTGGAATTTAATGTTATTTGTTGAATGTTAGGGAAAATGCTCAAAATAGCACAATATAATCACAAGTCCAATATTTTAGCTATATTTAATGTTTTCCGTACACTTGGCAAACCTTTACAAACAAACACGTGCACCAGAAATATTATGTTATTGCAAAATTCGTGATCAATTCCGACGAATTCGGCAATGAATCAGTTTGTGTACACAGCGGTTAAGCTAACAATAATATTATGAATCTCAGTTTCAAATAGGAAGTTTAAAAAGTTTGAAATAAATTTGAGTATAGAACTAGATCATAAGGATCTCATTCCAGTCATATAGTATAACATACAATTTGCTATATTAACGTTTTCACCATGATTGTTATGGAAATTTAGCCGATATGTTCTTTAATTACGACATTTTTTTTTGAGAACTACTGGCAATGTTGTGACTTTATATTTTATTGTTTTTCTCGTAATATGGAGGATATCTTTCAATTAATCAATCAACCTCACTGTAACAATTAAGGCTATTATTTACAGTACCTACTACAGTATGTTGTTTACATCAACGGAATTTAGTAATTTAAGAACATGAATTGAATTGTTTTATATGGCTGTCATTGTATCATCAAGTCAATTGAGTGTAATCATCACCATGTAGACTAGTACAGAACCTTGGACTCCGGCTTATTATCTCATATCAACCTACGAGCTGTTACTTTGTTATTACATAAACATGTACAATACCAAGTAATCAATTCTAGTATGGGGTAATATTTATATTATTTTTAGAAAATTCTTAGATTTTATTATTAGATTTGTGCACACATTGTGTTTAAATGGCTCAACTTTTGATTTGATTTATGTAACATATACGTGGACGAAGTCACGCGGGTCGACTAGTTACAATCATAAATGTAAATAACGAATTCAGAATCTAAAACCAATATTAGGTGGGTAGCAAACATATTCATTTAATGTAAAGATTTGACTTTATCTATGACATATTCAAATATTCAGGTATAAGATACCCGATTCAGGTATGCAACCTTAAACCAATATAAATCACGTGGTATTAGAGTAAACAATGCATTCTTACCGTATCCTCTAAAGTTTTGAACTCGTTGAAAAGTCTATTGCTGGAAAGTTTTGCGCTTAAAGATTCGATGTTCAGTGTCATCTCAATCATGCTCGCAGAAAGTCCATCCACCTGGGCTTGGAGATTGGAAAGCTTAATTTCTCTGACAACAGTAAGAACCAGCAGCCATACCGCTAAGGCTCCTAAAGTAATGCCCAGGATAACGCAACCGCCTCGTCTTTTACTACTCTTCTCATTTTCCGTATATTGTCGCTCAAAGTCCCCACTCATTAAATTCTTAGATAAGTCCTTCGCATCCTTCAAGGATTCTGACTGAATATACATCGTGACGGGATCGGGTATGAGCGCACGGTTTTCGGCCATCACACCCCTACTGGACACTGCACTCGCGATCTATACGATAGCAAACCGAGAGCAATTAGCCGTTATCGGCCCATTATCGAGTTCTCGGAAGGTCGAGTGAATAGATAATAGCACGTGCTGAGAAACGTCCCAAAGAATGGAATACACGCGTGGCCGGCGAGACGGACTAGGACCGAGTGGAGCAAAACGAAGCGAAGTACAACACGCGGCGCACGCGCATGCTATACAAATGCAATACTAGAATTAAATATATTACTTAAAAAATATATAATAAGTCCATGACTATCAGATTTGCTTTAAGAAGCAAATGCGGTAATACTGGTTTTAAAAGGATATTAATGCTATATTTAACATATTTATCTTACTTGCAAGTTTTTCCCTAACGAGTAATGTATAATATTTGCATATGCCTATGTAACTAGTAACTAGCTCTTTATATATTGATATAATTGAGTATCATAGTGTGAACATAAGTATTATATAGTCATTAATCAGTAGTTCTCAAACATAACTGACCAATTGACCACACTTGCCATATTGCTATAGAATAACGGAGACATGGTTTATGGCGTCCATCTGTACTTTTTGTCACTCCTGGTCAATGATATATACAACAGAAATTATTAAATAGTTTTAGCATGTAAATTTGGATTACGGATTAAAAATTAGTTCCAAATTTAAAAATAGGTACCAAATTTGACAAAATTTGAATTTATGGGATCTATTTCAATTCATAATCAAAAATATTTGGATTAATATTACCTTGAAAAATCCCTCAAATAATCAATATGGCT
>JAOPUB010000006.1:183139-201469 GCA_027564055.1 Neptis clinioides
ACGTGGGCATTTAGTAAGTAGATGATTATCTCTGTATAAAAAATACTAAACCGATTTTGATAATTTTTTCAACTATTAAAAACTATTCCAGAGTTTCACAATTGTTGTCAAATAAAAAAAAAAACAAATTAAATATAACAACGACTTTCACTTGAGTGAATAATGTATAAGCGAAGCGAGGGCACGTCGCTTTATCTCTACCAAAAATATATAAGAGGGCAGCGCTCTCTTTCGTCACAAACTTTAACTAAGAGGTTCCTGAAGGAACGCGCTGAGCTTTAATTTAGTTCCACGCATTTCCTCGGAGATGGCGCTTCTGACAAAAAATGCTTATTAATTTTAAAAAACTTGAATAACTATGAAAAAACGATATGGCATTTAAAATAAATGGTTATGAATAATATAATAATATCTAAAGGAAGCGAGGGCTAGTTGATACTCAAATATATTTTTAATCTCTATACGAATATTAAATTATGTATATGTATTTATTTATTATTGAAAGACTTTGTAGGGCGACCTTGCGTTTCAATTATCCAGGATTTGTCTCAGACTGAATATTATTATTGTTTTAACTCAATTTTTTTTAGAAAATCCGAATTAATTTAATAAATAATATATATAATGTATATTATTATGACAAATACAATATTTTGATTTCACAACTCACTACCGTATTAATTTCTTACTCCATATTATAAACTAGCCGGCCCGCGCGACTACATTCGCATGATACTCCGCTCCTATGGAACGTAGTTTGATGTTTAATAGCTAATAACGTTCCTCGAGTAATACACGCTTCAACACAAATAGAATTTTTCAATTCGAACCAGCAGTTTCTAAGATTCAGACAAAGAAGACAAGAAGTTCAAACAAACAAAAAAAAGAAACTCTTCAGCTTTATAATATTAGTATGAAATTTAGTATTTTTGTTATTCAAGCACACAAAAATGGCTGTGACAATAATACTTTGTAACCTGAATAGATAGTGTGGGATATCAATAAAATCTTTATTGAACGTTTAAATATTTTTTAAAAGCTGTATCTATGTATTGAAAATTTTAGTTAAAAAGTTAAAAAAAATTATAATATTGTTTGAACTTCAATTCCGAGCACATTAACGCACTGGGCGTCAAAACCATGAAGTTTCTGAAAACAACTGGGATTATGTAAACGTATGCAAATCATATTCCGGAGTCTACATCAAAACTTGTGCAGACACACTGTTTATGCACATGGGATTTTTGATGAATTCTATATTAAGAATATTATGCCTATATTATGTTTATATCTATACTAATGCTATATTAAATACTTAATATTAAAAATATGAAAAGTTTGTTTGTTTGAAGGCGCTAATCTCAGGAACTACTGGTTCGAATAGAAAAATTGTTTAGTGTCTAATTGTCCATTTATTGAGGAAGGCTATAGGCTATAAAGGATATTATCTAGTTCGTCTAGTTAAGAATGACCATATTTATAAAATTTAAAAATGACTTCCGAAGTGTCTGCTTTGTTTTAAAGACGCATAGAGGGTGAAAGAATATAAAATATTAAGAAATGCTGTTTAACTCGCAGTAAATAAAAAAAGGTAAAGCTACAGCGCTATGTCTTGTACTTGCGACCAAGCGTATAGGTTGAAGGGATCCCTACCACATAATATGTTAAGTCACACCTCCAGCGCTAGCTTTGCTGGGATAAAACATATTGACAGTATAAAATTTCAAACAGGTTTTTATTATAGTATGTAAAGATACATAGTTTAATCAGATACTATATTACAAATAATATACGTAACTTTCAGGATTACGAATTTAACTTGAAGAGTATGTATTGTTTTAGAAGGGATAGGTAATTTCGCGTCAGCCGTGACAGACAAACAGACAGGCGACGTTATTAAATACCGTTACTCTCATTTGATATGCGATGTGTGAAAGGTTAAAGGGTATGAAATGTATTAAATTATTTGTAATTTTGAATTAAATACCATTTCACACGAATGCTGATTTAACTTTCAGTTTAAGTTAAATAGAGAGAATAAATAAGAGATAATATTGTCTTTCATACTATAATGTTCACTCTATGACATTACTTGCTAAACTACATCTGACCTATTATGAAGATTATAAGGTTGATGGCCAGTGTGAGGATTTTTAAACTAATCCAACATGGTCTACAACAACTAGACTATTAACATTAAACATATGCCGATTAAAAAAAATAAAATTTTAATTGAAGACTTAAACAAGACAATTCATAAAAAGATACATTAGATTTTCACAAATCTACCGATATTTTATATTTTTATATTTTGGGATTTGACATTTGACATCAAAAGAATGTCCTTAAATTGAAAAATTTAAGGACAGGATTTGAAAAAATTATTGATCTCCTCCTCTCCCAAAAAAATAGACTTAAATTAAGAGCACTCCTTTATCAAATCGGTCTAAATCTAAATAGTTGAATAACACAAGTCATTAATAAAACAATTTGAACATCCTGCAAATAAATAACCAAAACCCAAAAATATCCCCAAGGAATAAACGTGGGCAGGCAATTTGTAAATTATTTCTGGCGCACGCTACGCCTATTAGGAGATCTTGATAGCTGCCTGTCGACTTCTTTCATCGTCTATTTAAATACTTTTAGATTCAATTTTGAATCTTAAACTGATCTTATAAGGATGTATTTGGTTACTTTGACCGTGTATTTATTTTTAAACGATAGGGTGGACATTACTTTTGGTATTAAAATCATGTGTAATTCAAAAAATTCACGTCACACTTATAAATCTTGTCTTTAAAAACGACAGTTTGCGTAGTGAAAGTGCATTTTTAAAACTCTAATGTGTAATTATGAGTATAGCAAATACATTATAAAAGAAGTAATAATTAAGAGAAAGAAGGAGTTATGGTCTGTACGTAAACGAATAGTATGAGGTCTTGACTATTAGAACATTACCCCAGGTGGTTATTCTTCACACTCCGAGACCCAAAATTAATTCTTGAGTACACATGATAATAATAACTAACATTGCGCCGAATTTATTTGGTTAATGGTTTATTTTTATGTGGACAGACCGATGGCCGATGACGAATGATATTAGAATGTAAACTGCTGTAAACATTAACTCAAATTAATGTTTAACATAAATGACGAATCCTTACTTCGCTGTAAAATAGAGTGTACGAAAAATTAAATAAAATTTATCTTAACTTTTTTTATAAATGGACCATCTAAACCATTTCGAACAAAAATACCTAGTACTATGCGGACCAAATGTAATAAGTGCATTTCGTCTTAAAAATTATACAAAATAAAAAAATTATTACGTTAAATAAAATAAAGACATTATAAGAAGACTTAGAAGAAAAACATTAGTAGAAAGAAGAGCATAATACTTAGTTTAAAGTGTTAGTCAACATCCTAAAAATCTAAACCACAAAATAGGAAAGTCCCAACTTTTAAAAACACATGTTATTCCTATAAAAATAGCCAGTATAACTTGAACCGCCTGAACAGACACAAAATTCGTTACGCGATTATTTTTAAAATGGTGGTTGTGGTTTCAGTAGCATTTTGTTATGATGTCATCTTCAAACACTGATATTAATGTTAACGTATTTTTAAATGGAAGATGTATGAGAAGTATTTAAAGATCATCGGAAACGAGTGCCATTTATAATCTATTTATCAAGGAAAGTGTGTATTAAGGGCTACATAACTATCCAAAATATCTATATATTTGGATTTGAGTTGACGGATTTGAATCACCAACGTCGACTCATCATATTTTTTTGCATCGTAGTCAAAAACTATTTAAAATTAAATTATGATATTGTTTATACAATAAATTCAGTAAATTTTTGTAGGTTTTAGGAATCGTAGAGAAATACTTAATTAATTTTTTTTTAGAGACTATGTCTTTAAAAATATTTTTGAGTAAGCATTTCTCTACAGTGTTTGTTTTCATAAGATATTTTCAATAGAAGCGATAATCTAAATATATCTAGGAACACACTAAGGGCTCCTTTTATGGGTTTCTGATCAGCAAGTGGTGAAACTCTTCCACTGCAGTGAAATTAGTTAAAAAACGTCCATGTGTGATGAGTGAGTTGTAACACGTTTTAATATCCACGGCTATTTATTCATCTCATAAATTATCAATACATGTAAAGGGTGAGTTATTGCCGACACTCGACAGCTCGTGAATATGTTTTGATGTATTAATAACTGTGTACGCCCCGGATTTGAGGGCGTGTGCTTTTGATTGTATGTTTTTTGTATAATCAACTAGCTGCTCTCCATGTTTTTACATAAATAGTACAACATTCCATACATATATGTTGGACATTAAGGGGGGTAAAACAATGTTAGATTCTACAACTGAGCCGAAAAATAACTAAACATTACAATCTCTAACAATTACGACAGGAAGGTAGGTTTAGAGAGGCGCCCCCTTGCCACATATGTGAATACTCACCTCCACTGCTTAGTTTCATTGCTTAATCTTAACATTAAGCTAATCTAAACGTAACTTAAAGCTATGATGACTCAGCCATGTGGCGATTACACTTCATAGTACTCACGTGAGCATAATCTACAAAGTATGGCACCAGCATTACACTACACTGACTCTACACTTCGACAAAACCCAGCACCAGCAATACGCTACACTGACTACACTTTCACTAACACCACTTCACACTACGCTTACTCAAAGATCTCACTCGATGGACGAAACGTTTACTGCGTCCATCAGCGACTATAAAGGAATAAAGTAGAGGTAGCAAGTACCCCTTCCACTGGTGGCGGCAAAAGTAAATCGACCAATGGCCAACTCGTCGGCCAATCAGAGGCGATCAAATCAAATACTTGAATGACTACCCGCAAGTGATTAAATATTATTATAATATAACCAACCCGCCGACATATATCCTATTATACAATGTTTTTTTTATATTTCAAAAAGCATTAAACACCGTTCAAGATGTTAGTTTCCAAACGGATTGAATTTTGACACTAACACTTTCAGCAATTATCGTCATAGCTCAACTTATTGACATAATAGTCTAATCAATTATATACCTAAGCATTTCTTGTAAATCACTCTATTTATTAAAGAAAACTGCAAGAAAATCTATTAAATAATTTTTGAGTTTACATCGATCAAACAGATAAATGCGGTGGGAAAATTTAAATTATATTCGAACATAGCTTAGCTTTTATAAACGAAATTAATATATTTTTTTATTTAAATAAAAATGCACTAAGTACAAAGCGTGAGCTTAATGCTAAAAGCCCAACATAGACGTGGAAGAAAGTGGGAGGAGGTAAGCAAATAAGAAAAACATGTAAAAGAAGGAAAAAGAGTATTAATTAAATATTTTTTTATATTTTAATTTAATATACTTAGCTGTAAGATGAAACATTTTTTTTTTAGTTTTTTAGAGGTGGAATAAAAAAGTAAATCCCGAAACGATGGTTCTTTTCGTTTCGTTCTAAGAACCCTAAGATATAGACAATCCCAATACAATATATAATCACATAAATATTTCTAATTTATACTGTCTAATACTACATATAATAATTAAATAAAATTCCATAACCTTCATTATTATAGATTAAAATAACTTGTTTATCATCTTTCATACTAGATCGCAGCACTTGTCACTTAAAATCGCGGTGATGTTTGGTTTTCTCTATTACTTAAGTGTTTTTGTTAAACTATTAAATAAAGTTTTGTTCAAGTAAAGTGTGTTTTAGTTTAGTAGTACGGAACGCGTAATAGTAGTGACATAGTGGTGCCGAAACCCGGGAATAGTGCTAAGTGTCGTTGTGTACAGTGAAAATAATGTGCCGGATTTATAACTTTGAAAATTTCATTAGTGTTCGGACACTTAGAAAAAAATTCTAATAGTGAACATTGACTTAGCCTGTGAAGTGATTGAGTCAGACACTTTTTCGTGTATTATTGACTTTGCCGTTTGAGCAGATTCAGAAGAGAAGAGATTAGATGTGAAGAAATATTTGAAAAAACTACAGTGAGAAATAACGAAGGTCGCTATAAAGTGCGATTGCCTTTTAAAAATTTAGATCCAGAATGTAAATACGGAAAATCAAGAGAAATAGCCAAAAAGAGGTATCAAATGTTAGAAAGGAAATTACAAAAGAATTTAGAGTTTAAGGAAGAGTATAATAAGGTGATAGAGGACTACATTATGCAAAATCATATGGAAGTAATTGAAAGAGAGAGTGAAGTCGATAATCCTTATGCCGTGTACCTACCGCACCATGCTGTAGTACGAGAGGAGAAAGAAACCACAAAATTGAGAGTGGTCTTTGATGCGTCGTGCAAGGGAATTAACAACATCTCGTTAAACGATACACTACTTGTCGGACCGAGATTACAGCAAGATTTGCAACACATTTTAATGAGGTGGAGAGCACATTCCTTTTGTGTTGTGGCCGATTTGAAACAAATGTATCGTCAGGTTCTCGTCGATGAAAGAGATGCTGATTTTCAACGTATATTATGGTGTCCAACGCCTGGGAAACCTATACAACATTTTCGAATATTGAGACTTACCTTTGGGACTGCTTGTGCTCCATATTTGGCGGTGAGATCCCTACAGCAACTAGCTAAGGATGAAAGAGTAGTGTATCCTGTAGCTGCAAAAATTACTCTAGAAGATTATTACGTTGATGATTTACTTACCGGTGGTGATACTGAAGATGAAGTCGTGGAAATATACGAACAAATGACGAAATTAATGAAGTGTGGGGGATTTCATCTCCAGAAATGGTGCACTAACAGTCGCGAATTATCGGATCGTATTGTTAATGAGAAACGAAGACAAGATAAATCCTTTGCATTCAAGGAAAACAATATCATCAAAGTCCTGGGAATATCATGGGTTAAATCGTCGGATAGTTTCGAGTATACATACAACAGCGAAAAGATGAAAGATCAACCAATAACTAAACGGAAGGTTTTGTCTGACATTGCGAGGCTTTACGATCCAATGGGATGGATCGCACCAGTGATCATTGTAGCAAAAATATTCATCCAAAAATTGTGGAAATCTGGTTTAAATTGGGATGGAATACTTCCTGATACTACCTGATCATCAAAGAGAGTGGCAAAAATTCACATCACAATTAAACAAGATCACCGATATAGTTACTCCTCGATGGATGGGTGTAACAAAAGGCCACATTCTTGATTGCACGTATTCGCAGATGCATCACAGAAAGCATATTCAGCTGTTGTCTATTTGAGGGGCAAACTGGAAGATCACGTTCAAGTTACATTAGTGACGGCTAAGACAAAGGTAGCTCCGGTGGAGAAGGAAATCTCCATTCCTCGAATGGAACTTTGTGCCGCGTTGTTAGCCACCAAACTTATTCATGAGGTTTCACAGATAATGAAAATCCCTAAGGACAAACTGTTTGCGTGGTCGGATTCCACTGTGGTCCTAGCCTGGTTGAGTAGTGAACCAAGTAGGTGGACAACATTTGTCAGCAATAGAGTGTCGGAGATCTTGACAGTACTGGATCGTGAGCAATGGAATCATGTTACCACGGATCAAAACCCAGCAGATTGTGCCTCAAGAGGATTGTCTGTATCCGATTTGATTCAGCATAACCTATGGTGGGCTGGTCCCGATTTTCTTCAACGGGAAAATTATGTCAATACCGGCATGAGATATACAACAACCGAGGAAGAAAAACACATAAAAACGTTAGCTGCTGTAGTTCAAATTAAAGAAGAATTTATTTGGTTACGATTTTCTAGTTTATCAAGATTATTGAGAGTATTGTCGTACTGTAAGAAGATTCTCATGTTGAGATTACCAAAGAAACAGAGAATTATGAGTAGAGTAGTTACAATCGAAGAAATGAAAGATATAATGCAAATATGTATTAAAAAGACTCAAACGTTACATTTTATAGAAGAACTACAGCAATTAAGTTCTCAAGGATACGTCGTAAAACGCAGCCCATTGCACACACTCAGTCCGTTTCTTGATAGAAATGGACTATTGAGAGTTGGAGGTCGAATAAACCAGAGCCACGAAGATTTTGACAAAAGGCATCCAATAATAATGCCTAGTGATAGTCATATCACTAAGTTAATTGTTTTAGATGCTCATCATAGAACGCTTCATGGCGGACCTCAAATTATGTTAAATTATTTAAGAGCCAAATTTTGGATTATTCGAGCCAGAGAACGAGTAAAAAAATGTTATAGAGAGTGCATCACTTGCACCAGGTTTTCCCGGCAGAATAATAATCAATTCATGGGTCAGCTTCCAGACACAAGGTTGACTCCGGATAGGCCATTTAAATCATCCGGTGTGGATTTCACTGGTCACATCAACATTCGATTTTCGCCAGGACGCCTTACAATCTTCATTTTAGTTATAGTTTCAATGTTGGTGTCTAAAGGCAGATTTGTGAGTTCTTTAAAGATTTTCTCGTGTTTCCAGGCTGCTCCATATCGGGGCCCGAGGGCTGTAACCTCTTCATTTACCACTTACCGCAGGAGTTTGGTGATGCTGAATTGATGCAGATGTTCCTCCCTTTTGGAAACGTTATTAGCAGCAAGGTCTTCATTGATCGAGCCACTAACCAGAGCAAATGTTTCGGTGCGTAAGATAAAACTAAACTTAAGCAATGATAATATTAACGTCTGTAACAAGTATTTTAAGTTTGTATCCAATTTCAACAGGCTTTGTCTCATTCGACAACCCGGCGTCAGCCCAAGCCGCTATCCAGGCGATGAACGGGTTTCAAATTGGCATGAAGCGGCTAAAGGTTCAGCTGAAACGGCCAAAGGATGCCAATCGGCCTTATTAGCCCTTAACACCGTCCCCGCGTGTCATACTAGTCCCTAGGTAATCTCTATAATATTATTATAAGTTTAGAATTAAGAGATACATATAACAAAAATTTTAATGTGTTTTATCAATTGACTCACATGACTCAACCTAAATTTCTCAAATTATACCAAGTTACACAGTGTGCAGGTTTTTTTCGAGATCTCTTAAATAATTTAGAAGATAAGCGATGTTCTCGTGTGGTTACCGACAAATAATATTGACTTTTCTGTTTTCAGAAGACTACCTGGAACCTTCTTTCGGCCGCGGTGCGCTTGTTTGCGTGTTATCAGGAATTCTAAGGAATTTAATAAATATTAATTGTATAGTAAATATCATTAACTACATTACTTCCCTAAAGAAATATGCAAGCCCGTGTGCGGCGAGTATACTATATTAGTTAAAGTAATTATCGATCAGCGCGTAGAAAAGCTTCATTCTTATCATTATCGATTAATCATTAAATTACTCTATTATATTATTATATATACAATTTATTAACTTTGATTAAATTATTATTATTAAATGACACGTTATAAAAATTTTGTCATTCGTAATCATACTTCTACGTCTAAGTACTTAACGTTTAACTGAAAACTTTTAACATAAATTTATTACTAGTTATTTGCTTGAACTAAGCCAAACTGAATTTATTAAGTAAGTTGAGAGTAAGAAGAATGTATTTTAATTATTGTATATTGCATATTGTAACGTCGGGGTGGGGCGAACATCTTTGTCAGTTGTTTTGTTTCGTTTTAGAGTAGTTGGCGCTGATAGTCTCGGCGCGATTCGTTCTACGTTGATTTCGTTAGCCGTAGACTAGATCTCGTATTCATTAATATCATCAAGTAATTACTGCCATGGAATTCGCGATTGGCTGAAGTAGAACTGATAATAGAAACTAAACGAAAATTTATCCGAGACAGTGCTGGATTAAGCAAGCGCGGTGCCTCTAGTAATGTCTATTGATGAGTCTTCAATTGCCGTACATTTTACTATCACAAAAAAAATATATTCACATTGAAATATTTCAGAATTTGATTTAAAATACCAGTGTACTAAATCTAAAAGATAAATTCAATATATCATGTCTGCGGGTTAGTTTTAGTAACAAGGCCCCCCTTAATGATTTACGACTAATCAGGTACTAATTTAAAAAAATAAAATTTGAAGTAAAGGGATGTAAGTTTAATATTTGTACAACAAAGTATCGAGTGAAATGGATCAGCCAATCGCGTAGTCTATTTCCTGTACGTTACATAGACGTTAATGAATACGAGTGTGAACAAAGGTAGCGCTCGTACCCCGAGCTCGCGGATACTGTTGCCTCCCCACCGTACCCTCTCATAATATAAGAACTGCGGTATATATCACTATCGGAGTATATTGTCCTATATTTTGTTAAATTTTATTGGTGTGTGTGTCTGTAAGCTATTACGCTGAGCTGTGCCATGATGAGCTTTAAGTTCACGCTAAAATATTTTGAATCTGTAATCGGATTGTTTGAAAGACGAAGCGGAGGTTGACCGGAGCCTTGAAGAAAGAAACTAGTTGATATTAATTGATCGATTGCTCCTTTCTTTGAAACAATCTCGTACTGTGTAATTAAATTGTACATAGCATATCGGATGTTGAATTTAGTTTAATGGCTTCGCTCGCGGCCAGCTCGGCACCCATGTTAGTAAAATTAAATAAACACATTGTTGTTGACATTAAATTAAATGTTCATATAACGCCGTGTACAAAGCAAAGTGCACTTCATCATTACAGACTACTTAAGGCCTTCATTTTGAAATATTGTTTCGTTTGTTGTAAATTCCAAAATGGGCTGTGATATAAAATATGATATCCAATAATGGATTGTACAGGCCGTCTATGCATATTGAATGTTACGCTCTATTACACTGCCCGCATACAATTTACAAGTTACACTTAGATATCAAAATTAATGTGTACATTAACAGATTGATTCAATCTCTTCGATCTTAAATTCTGTAATTAAATCTATGAATAAATATTTCTAAAAGACCATTAATATTGGCGATCAAATAACATAAGTGTTTACATCTTAAGATACGATCTATCTTACGACCTACGATTAAATTATCGTAATCGTTGTGACTCGACTACTAAAATTAGTAATACAAAATTAAACGAAAAGGTTCAAAATGTATTGTACACTGTTACAGATTTTAAGGTTTATAGACAATTTTGACGAAATATCACGCATAGCGGCGAGCACTTTTCGGCCACTATGACGGATATTGACAATAATTTGAACCGTTGAGAGTGGAAATTGGCGCGTCGGAAACGTAACCAGTTATACCTAGAAGAGTTGTAGATAGTCTTCAATGTTTTAGTGAAAATAACTATAGTTGGGGCCGGTTCACGGACGCGTCGAGCTCCACCATGTTGACTGTTGACAGAAAGTAAACGCCTTCAATGTAATATATAGTAGGAAATTGTACAGATAAAGATATATATCGAGTTATACGTATGCGGGCGGTCACTCGCAGGAATGCGACGTCAATTCTCAAGGAGCGTGCGTCCCCATATATTTATTTGGTGTGTGTGTCTATATTAACTTAAATCTATACGTGATAAGGTGTTAGCGATGACATACGTCCGGGGAGTCGACAGTGGGCGAAACAGATTACAAATACTAGCGTAATTTCTACAGAAAAACATAGATTCATAATCAAAACGTACCAATATAAAATTATAATATTGAGATACCTTAGATGATAATGCGTGCGCGCGGGCGGGTTCTGTACCCCGGTGTGCCGTTGTATTTAAACAACAGCTTTAAACATCGGTCAAAAATGTATGTGCCATTTACTTAGGAAGCTATTGAGCGTAAATTGGCGTAAACGTTTTTGGCATAAATTAATCTATTTTTATAAAGAGTGTCTTGGAGCATAATATTTTTGACGTGTAGTAAAAGAGCTGCCGTATTAGAAATCTCTTTTCTTCGCGTCGAAATCGTCTTTCACGGCTTCATATTGTTAGCACACTATTTATAAAAATATCCAAAATTACCTTTGAGCTCGAACTGGTAAGGAGTGTGATGTGGAAATATTAGGAATTTTGTATATTATTTTCAAGTTTGTATAATAAATCTAAAATCGTTAGCAAAATAAACACAAGTTTGTTTTGTCGTCAATGTATCCCAAACATTTATTGCACTCAGCTAAAAGTCTCCGTCCGCTTTTAAAATATAATCCGCGACATATTAGGCAAAATATTTCTTCATTTTACTCCTAAAAAAGGAAGGGTTCGAAGGAAACGTAACCGCACACAGAAAATATAAATCAAGTATTCATTGATTAGATTATTCTTTTTGTAAGATATACGAGTACTTTGTTGCAAGTTATTAATTATATTTTTTTACTAATTGAGCATTTCAAAGGCACCATTAGATTATTAAATAGATGAAAATTAAATATATACCCGGATCTTGACATATTCATACTTTTCCGTTCCACGTGGATAATGGCATCCATGATAAGTTGATGACAAGTTTATTAATTCGGTATTGTGTTCCCAATGTTAATTTCTGTGTGCAGTAACCGTTAGGGTCCTCTGCTTACCGCGTGCGGTAGCGATCTCTTGGCCGCCGCCCGCCTCTAGTCAAATATTAATCTCACCACAAGACATAGAATTTTATATTTACACAAATAATTATATTATATTGATATAGTATTCTAGTTTTAAGCGTTTAATTTATTAATAAGCCTCGTAAGTTGAGACGATATAGTTATAAAACTACTGGTATCGTTCAATGCCTAGATACCTAGTTCTTTTCTCCGCAATTCTCGTACGTGCAATATTGTTACGCTTTTATAAGTTCTATTTCAAAATGCTAAGTTTTACCTATTTATTCATTTACTTAAGTTACCAATTTAAATTATTTTTCGGTAAATTGATCTCGTTTTCGGAACGAATAGACTTCATTAAAAAATTTAGTCTCTATTCTCGCAACGACAACGATACGAGGACGAGCTGCCGACGACTTTGTAATTATGATCGTGGCATATGATTCGTATTTTACTTAAATACATAATATGACGCTATGAAGGCGAGGTAACTCGTGATCTTTGCGCATTAATATATAACTTAAGAGCGGATCATAAAAACCATTTTGCCTATCGAAATTTAAATAATATTGTATATGATAAAATGTGTACGCGGTGGCTTTTTCAACGTATTAGACGAGGTTAAATATCATATATAAAATTATTTACAGTTTAGATATGTTAGCATAATATGGTAGAGTGATGCAAGCTCAGAGGGAAGGTGGAGTGCAGCGCTGACGGCAGCGGAGAGCGGAGGGCAGAGGGCGGTAGTGCGTCGCACTATGCGCTGTTAGGTTACAGAAACAATCGATGCCAAAGCGGAACACGTATACTTAGTATATATCGATTAACGATTATATCACGTCGTGGGTAAAGTAGAAGGTACACGCTCGAGACCTTGACGTGCATTGCGCGATGAGTTCGAGCTAATATTGTACTTATGTATATCTTTATACCGATTAAAATAAAAGTTTCCATAATGATATCGCAATGAAGCGAAATGTTTGTTATAGAATAAATATCCTCTGAATGTATAAATAATCGCCCACAAAGTGATTCTAGGATACAGGGTATGCTTTGCAATTATTTAAATGTATCTAAATGTTTCTCATGTAGGCAGATTTTGCCATACTTTTTTGATTCGTCCCTCGTTCACTGACTATTTCTGCTGCCGCGGCTGGATTCCTGTATCGCCAGTTGAAAGTAATCGGTCTTGTCACGCAATATAAGCAGTCAGGGGATGATGAAACGGATAAAATCGTCGTACATCGGCCTCCCGGTGGCGGCGCCTGCGCCGCTTCACTCTCGGGTCCACTGTAGTCTGTCGCGAATTTTTATACTCTCTTGTCACTATTGTAGCGTAACCGTTCCCATATTTCATGTCACCTGCGACTTAATCAAAGTAGCTTTGCCTCCTTAGTTAACATGCACCTTCATTATTCTCATCCTGTGATCCTTAACTTAGCTACGTATCCTCATTCACTTATCATCTTAGTCACAACTCTATAGATCGACACATATTTGCCGTTGCGTATCGTAAAGACAAAACTGCAAAAAACTTCTAATAATTACAAATATCTATTGTCAAATCAAATATTTCATGTCAACTGCGACGGCAAGTTTTGCTAGCTCGATCTAAAACATCTTAGTATTACGGAATCGAATTTGATTAAAAACTATTTAACTTCTAAAATTTTATAATATATTTATATCGTTCGCAGTTTACTTCGTCGTAGCGCTCGCGTAGCCTTGATAGTTGGAACATTCAGGTTTGGAGGAATTGTAAATGATGTGAATTGAAAGGCGACATAGGTTGACGACCGGGCGGCGAGTGTCGTGTCGTGACGTCTAAACGCCTCATCACCTAGCGCCGCCCATGCTTAGTTAGTAAGATGATTGCCAACATTCGATAAGGAGTAAACAAATATTAGATTTCGAAATTATTAAGCATATTATTATATATCTATTTATATAATAAAGATATGAAAAGATGCGCATAGTGCTTTTATGAATTGTAGATCCTAGTATGAAACAAAAAGATCTAGTCATATCTCCCTCGTTTTTTTTCTTTTTTCTATCGCTTAGCATAGTTTAGCTTCAAGCACTTAATTTATTAACTTCTTTAATACTCTTATTTGATCTAAGTATTACTTTTACTGATGCGTCAAACTTTTTAGATAGTTGAAGTGAAACATTTGTCTATACTTAACATTAATATTGTTAATCTTCAGCTGTATTGAAATATTTTGGGAAAATGGTTCTAAGATCTCTGTAAAATCGCCTACTGATCCTTACGAAGATTATAGTATAAAATGTTTTTTGAATAAGTTATCCAGAATATTGTTTCAGATGTGATTGATTTGTTTCTGTTAGGTAACTTAAGATTTTAACGAGTTTTACTACGATTTAGTAGAGTAGAGCATTATGTGTGGTATGATCGTTGGGTTAAATTAGTATATTAAAATAATTAGTGAAAATTAAAGACGAATAAGTTGTAGCTTTGCTGTCTGCTGAAGTAACTAAAAGCAGCGTCAGGAATTATAAAAAAAATGCGCCGTCCGTAACCACATCTAAAAGCTATGTACAAACCCAGCTAAGGGAATTGAAAACATTCAAATATTTTATATAAGCTCTCTAAAACAATGTTTTAGTATAAACTATATGAGTACAAGCCCTGGACACCATATTATTCAAGATAAATTCGAAGAACAAAACGCCAAATTATTGATTAGCCTTCAAAATTAATAGGAAAAAATGAACAGAAAACTTTAGGTAACGTTTGCTGCTCGAAAGGGAATGGAATGGAAACGTTGGTTATTCCATAATGTATATAACATATTGACGTCATATCTAACTTAGGAGCTTACTAGCATTTTGCCCCGAGGCCTCTCGGGCGGGTGACAGGGTGTCGCTGTGTTTATGCTAAGAGTTCATTATCATTACCCGGCTTAAAACCAGCAGTTCGAACGACTAAGCATAGTTAAATTAATATTAAATTAAAATATTAATCCACAAATAACGCAAAACCCTCGTGCGAATGAGACGATACGATCATTTTTGTGGTTTAAATTGAGAAAGAAGGATGGCGATCTAAGACGACGACTTGATGTATCCCAAAAACGACGATTTCTTACTATATTGATCAAAAAGAATTGATGGCTTCTTAAGAATTGGTTTTATAATTCTCGATTTGAGAATTCGACTCCATCTACAATGAATCGCATCATTTGTTTCGCATGATCGTTTTCTAATTAGATCGCGACCATAGAATTACTAAACTCAAAAGTTCCCTATCACGACAATACGCCAAAAATAAAAGACACTAAGTATTAAAGTGTAGTTTCATCTCAGTTTTTTTGTACCAAAACATGCTTAGTCGTTTTTACATAGGTACATATATTTTCAATAGGCAGGGACGTTACGGGATACGCATGAGTCAAGCCATGCACGCCACTCTGGTCTCTGTACAGATACACAAACTGACCACATTGGCTGGCTCGGCTTGGCCTTCAGCGTTGACGTCCCACACATTGTTCTGGATAACTTATGTTGGAATAGTTTAGGTGTGAACAGCCTGCTCTGTTGCGTTTTTGCGTTTTATTACTCTTAATCTAGAAATTTTATACAAATGTACCTACATTTCATTTTAGATCTTCATGTAATTATACTGGTATAAAGACGTCCGAGCAGAGCAGAGACTGTTTGCGTAACGAATACGAATAGCTTAGCAAAGGGATGCCTCTACAGGTGTCTGTGATATACGCTTGTAAAGATCGTCCATTGAGCCCTAATGATCACTATCTCCCATACCGTTCCGTTTTGCTCGAATACATAAACTAACTTAATGATAAGACAAATTGTACATTGACATCTTATTCGAGTGTATTTTACACTAAGTAATTTTTTCAATTTAATTATAGAACAAGATGAATAGCGATCTATGTAAGGAAATTGTAAAATCGTTTTAAATTAAAATCTCAGATAGCTGCTTTCGTCAAGATGCCCTTTGTTTGAAATTATATAGTTTTATATACCATAGATTTGCTACAATGTAAAATAAGAGAATTAAATAGTGAAGCATTATGCGATTTGTTAATTGAATATATGTGGATGTCACTTGTAAAATATGAATGAAATATATTGATGTGATGACATTGTTTGCTGACTTCAACAAAACAGATCTATATCTATAATATGTTGTTTATATAAGCTACTAGACTACAAAACTTCTACTCGACTCAGTTTTTCCTATTTTACTGTAAGAGGTGCATTGTTTTGCAACCGTGGTGAGTAAACTAAAATTGTTAATTTAGTGTAATTACACACGCGGCAAAGAACTTACCTTTGTAATGAGTACAAACCGTCTACCGGGTTTCTTCAATATTTAAACGTGATGTACAAAAAAAATTGTTTAAATGATATTGGAGAAATGCGGGAGTCGGCATATTAGCTAGTCGCTTGCTTGTTACGTCTCCTGATACAGATATAATAAACGTTGTTAATTTACGTCATTAAACTTGGAGATACTTCAGAAACGCCAGATCTGTACACTATCTTTAAAAATAAATAAATATCTTTAAAAATGGTTTTCAATTTTCCAAATATTCTAATTCTATTAAGCAGCACAACGTAATTTTGAATGATTGATGGTATTAGATAATTAACATAATTATTTCCATAAAATATGGATTGAGTCATAAAAATGGCAAGAATTACCCCCTCAGTCTACTATGTGTTGTTTTCTTTATACGCAACACTGACAGAAGGTTTGCATAAGCTCGTTCAAAGGCTATAAAAAAGAATCATAAAAAGCTTCAGTGGTGATATAGAATACCTAATTATTGAACACAGTAACAAAATTCAAGTTGATTTGAAATTACGGTTAAGTAAGTATAAGTGAGACGCCATTTTGATTTTTTGAGATATTTTTCAGAGAACGGCGCTATTTTGAAACATCTCCTTTAATCAACCGTGACTAGTCTTACTTGTTAATTGTTTTTTATATCTGTACCTGGAGACACAATACAATTAAGTACACCAAAATTTATGTAATTTAACTTGCCGCATTATATTATGAAATGATACACCAATAAATGGCAGCTGTCGAATCTGCACAAATTTCGTTCGCAATCAAGCGAAAATCCAGTCCACGTGAAAACATTAGTAATTAAAAGACATATCAATTGGATTTTTTATTTTGAAAAAATATTTTATTTCTGAAAATTTAAAGACACTACTCGGTTTGATAATTCCTTTAATTAAACGTATTTTATACGTGAATACATCAATCACATAGAACTGTGTATTCATGTCTACGGTATACAGTTTTAAATTAAATATTTAGTATTTAGTTTTATTATAAAGTTAAAATACGAACTTAGTACCTACTAAAAGTAAATTTGTTGCCAAATCAGAAAAAATATGTCAGCTGTCAAATGCGGAATTATCAAACTGAGTATAACTTGAGAGTTAAAGCTTTTTTTAGTTATTATAAAATAATTTTGCAGAATAAAGCGCCAAAAGTGAAATACAGATAAAATACGGAATCCACTTAATATGTCTGTGGACAGCACAAACAGATAATAAACACAAAGTTACCAGCAGTGCATTTGATAGCTAGGCTATTCTAATAACATATTATAATTAAATTGTTATATTTCGCCAAAGTTTGTAATGTAAGAGAGTTAACTAATTTGAAGCGTCGCTAGGTAATTGATTTATATTTATTTTATTAGTGTAGCAAAATACTGTAGCTAATCGACTGTAATAGAACCACGGTTTTTATAAAACTAATACAATAATTGTTTGCCTACTTTGCATGTCTCGTTTAGTTAAAACTTATCGAGTTATGTATATGGCTGAAATATTTTAAA
>JAOPUB010000006.1:202123-212132 GCA_027564055.1 Neptis clinioides
AATAATTGTTTGCCTACTTTGCATGTCTCGTTTAGTTAAAACTTATCGAGTTATGTATATGGCTGAAATATTTTAAAACTAAATTACTATTCAATTATTTATTATTATACACTTATTACGTTTAGTATGCTAGAAATATGAGGAAGGATAATAAATAATTTTAATTATATTAGGTTTGTGTTTTATTTTATAATCTTTCAAAGTACTTAATACGGTATTATCGCAATTCACAATAAAAATTAAAGAAATAAAGATATCATATTATTACAGATAACAGAAAGCTAATAGTTATGATATAATTTTATAAAATCTTCTGTTTATCTGTCAAAATATTTTTTTCTAAATATTCATATAGATTTGCCCTTGATTCATCAGAATCACAAAATCGTAAAATATACTTGTATAATTCACCTAAAAATAAAATTATAATAATTATATTTACTTATTGAAACTCGAAAAAAATTAACCAACAGATTGATACTCACCGATAGAAATATCGTTGTTTACCAAAATCTCATAAATACTTTTTATATCATCCTTTAAATCTGTATCTCCAAAAGTATAATACGCCATAGGTCTACTAGATTGGACACATACCATAAGTTGCAGTAAACATTTCAAACGAGCTGAACCCCCAAATGCTCCACAACCCCAATTACCAGTAGCTATACCAAGGTAGTTAATATTATCTGTGCTTTTAGAATAAAACGAAAATCCGATGTAGGCCTGAAATTAGTAAAAAATTAATAAAATCGATAACACTTTTAATCGATATTAGCCGTAGTGTTGCCAGTTTCTCTTTATAATACCTTATTTAATTCCCTATCCACCATTTCCTTAGTGTACTGTTCATCAGGTTTAGGAAATCTCCGAGCATCTAAAGCTAAAATTGCGCATCGTCGTCTTCCAAAAGAATCTCTCATAAAATCGATGGTTCTAGCATACACTTGAACCATCCATTTTACAGACCCTTATCCCCCTAGCTAATATATATAATTAAAGGTTCATTAAAACTGGGCAAGGTGCGGTCGTTTAGAGACAATTTACTTAAAAACTATAATAGAAATCTAATATTGTTTTTGGAACTAATCAATAATATTCAAATAACTATGAAATATATTTAGAAAAACTTTTTCAATAATAGTAATGTATGGCACGAAATATAAGTTCGTTTAAAAATTATTGTTTTATATGTTCGTTGTTACGAAAGAATTAAAGCTTTTACTGTATAAATATATGTTAAATTAAGTACAATTTTTAAGGGTAGGCCTACTCTGTACATACGGTGAAAAGAGTGGACTTATGACGTCATATGTCAAACACTAAACTAAAACTATATTCGTATCATATGGAAACAAAAAAAAATCTTGAATTTGATCATTAATCATCAAAAAGTAGGATTTTGGAATATGTAACGTCACGTCAGACGGACAGGTATCATAAGAACTATGGAAGAATTAGTCAAAAAGTAGTGGGGTACATGAGAGCAAAATAAAAGGATAAAAGTATGAGTCCAAGAAATAGATGTTAATGGTACTTTCTGGAGATCTCTGGTGTTTCATGTGACAGTGTAGACAAACCCTAAATATTTTTTAATATATCTGTATATCACTCCAACGCTTATAAATTATATTTTATATCAATATCATATTTTTGAGATATAGCAACGGCCGCACCTGACCAACTGACAACTTTTGATCTCGAGTATTATTTAGACTCGTTTTGCAATACATAAAAAAAGTTTATATATTTTAATAAATATTTGAACAGTTTAGTGCAGATTTGAAAAAGAAAATAATTCTCGAACCCCTGAGTGAGTGAATGGGTAGATTTCATTCCCTATAAGTAAAGTAGATGAGTGAATTTATTGTTGATATTGTTTATAATATTTTCTCAAAAATTGTAGAACTCTCCACTTTAATAAATTGCTATATTTTCAGATTAGATGAAAGTGGGGGTTACTGGTAGAAGGATCAAAATTTAAGTTTGTATAGAATTTAAGTATAGATCATTAAATAAAAAAAAATTGTAGGTCGCCCTTCTCACTAAAGGGTATACAAAAAAATCAAAAAATCGGTCAAGCTATATCGGGGGATTTTGTTAGACACTGTAAAAAACGAGTCCAAAAAATAGTACGAGCTCTAAGATTTTCATAACATTATTAAGTTTTCACTAATAAATTTGTCTGTTCGAAATAATCATATAAACATCAAAAATATCAGAATACAGATCTAAAATAACATTTAAAACATCAATATTACATATATCTTAAAGTAAAGTAAGGGGTTCCAGTCCGAATATCATTCCAAGGCCGTCGTGTTTATTATCGAGTGAGGAGGAACACTTTAATACACAGCTTGTTTAAATAAAAAAAAAAAACAAATATTTCAATTTTAAAATGTTTTAGCTTATTTTTGATGCGGTCGAAAATAAAAAAAAATCTATACTAATATTATTTATAATATTATTATTTATAATATTAGTATAGATTTTCATTTTTTTTCATTCATTCATTTCATTTCAACTTTAGTTGAAGAGTTTGTTTGCTTGTTTGTTTGAACGCACTAATCTCAGGAACTAGTGGTTCGAATTCAGAAATTATTTTTTGGTTGGATATTCCATTTATCGAGGAATGCTTTAGGCTATACAACATCACACAACGACCCATAGGAGTGGAGTACCACGCGGATGAAGTTACGCGTCGGGTAGTATTGTGATAAAAACCGAATAAAAAAATTAAAATTAATATTAGATAATTAATAATATATTAAAATAAATCATTTAGACAAGCTGTATATTTAAGTGAAAGTTTAGTAACTTTTCCCGACTCCCCACTCTTTTCTAATCAGTCACGAGTACCCGCTGAGCCTTCTTTGTAAAAAGAGGTGTATTTCTGTAAATGTAGGTCTCTCCTGGTCATCTCTGCGCCAGCACTCAAGCATCAGGTCAAATATGTCGCGAGGGAGCCCTGGGCAGCGTTCGATGGACTCGAAGAGGCCGTCGTCTGCTTGCAGGTGTGAGAAATTCTCAAGGACCTGGAACCATGAAACATAATGTGTTAGTCGACAATTTTGAGACTACTAGAAAACCGTCTTGATTTTGTATGTATGTATGCAAATTAGCATCCAACCGTTAATGACCAATTCCTGATCCTCCTGAAAATGAGGAAAGGGTTAGGCCATAGTCCACCACGCTAGTGCGGGTTGGGATACTTCATACAAAGACAGAGACAAATACACATAACTCAAAACAATAAAGATAGTCAGTGTGTCTAGATTATCATTAACTACATATTGTTCATTAAAAAAATTGTTTTTGAATGGAAAGTTGCAAAAATGACAGCAAGATGTATACTTAGAGGAATTACTATTAATAAATAAAATTGTTTTTGAGTTAACAAAGTTTATTGTGTTTTATTTCAAATTTCATATATTTCCCGGATTTTAATAAAATTATAAAGCTATTATAAAGCTTTGTAACTAAATCATGCGATAACGGCTGAACGGGTTTCAATGAAATTTAGCACACATATAGATTACAACCTGGATCAAATTCAGAATTCCCGCTGGATAACGAAAAAATATGTTTACTGTTGTAAGAGCTTAAATATTTTATTTAGCAACAACGTATCGATAGTTTAATGTTTTTTTGTTACATAGGAGATTGCACCGAGCAAAGCCTGAAGCCAAAAATATGTTAATATTACTTACCTCAACATCAGTAAAATGTTCATAGGGGCGTCGTCGAGATAATGTAAATATTTCATGCAGAGTAACAGCGAAGGACCATACGTCGGTTTTCGTGCTGTACTTCCCAAGCAATACTGACTCCCAGGCAGCCCAGCGAAGTGGTAGGGGTACACGACCATCCACCTTGTAGTAATCACACGCGTACAAGTCGTTGTCGGTACCGAAATCGGTAATTTTAATTTGGTAGCCTTTACCGATTATACAGTTCCTGGAATTTAAGAGACCAGTTAATTGATTAGTGACCTTACGGATTCAATCAAGGCAATTCTACAAATATTATAAAAGCGAGAGTTTGCGAGGATGGATAGAATGATGTTTGTTACTCTTTCACACTTGAACTACTGAGCGGATATAGATGAAACTTTCCAGTAATATATCTTATACATCAGAATAACACATAGGCTACAATTTGTAAAGAAATTGTGTAATTTAGTCAAAGTACAAATCACGTGAGCGAAGCCACGATCGAAGGTTAGTATTAATTATATATTTTTTTGTAGATATTAAAAAAAACTGTATGATTATATTACGAAGACTATTTTAATCCATATTATTAACAAATCCCACAGGAACTATGATTTTTTTCGGGATAAAAAGTACCCTATATATTAATCCATGTGGTTATGAATCTATGAGTAACAAACATACAAACTTTTACATTTATAATACATATTAGTAAGTAATTTAGTACAGTCACTAACAATACACAACAGGACAAATTTTGGGTAATTATTTGGGGCTGTAATTTTTTTTTTTGGATTTTTGCTATTTTTAGTTAAACATTATAAAAAAAGAAAAAAAACAAAGCAAACAGAAACAGAATCATATAAAAAAATTTAACAATCATGCCTGAGGTCTGATATACAAAGAGTGCGTGTATGTCTATGTATGTGAAGTGTAAATGTGTGTATTGAAAGAGGAAAATGGGAAACATAAATTAAAATAAAGAATTTCCCCATTAGCCACATCTCCCTAGGTAGATATTCTGAAGTTTTTACAAGTGGCAACATTAGTGTTTACATAGAACATTAAGCAGTAGCACTTACATACATATTTATTTGAGTCAGCTAAATCGACCATAGTTTCACACGTTTAACGCCACACTCTCAAGTTTGTGAGAGGACAATTTGACTCTACGACATTTTCTGCTTTTTTTATATATATTATTATTATTATTTCCTTTATTTTTCCTTAATACCTATTTTTAAATATATATAAAAAAATATATATATGTCGGCGGGTAGGCTAGGTTAAGATTCAGTCACTTGCGGGTAGTCATAGTTGGCAAAATAGTAATCACTTCCGTTGTATTGACCGCCGCTGATTGGCTGGTCGATGTTCCTATTGGTCGATTTACTTCTCTCCAATCAGTGGAAGGGGTACATGCCACCTCTACACCTCTATTCCTTTATATTCGCTGACGGAGGCAGTAAACGGTTAGTCCATCGAGTCCACCACCATCCATCCATCCAGTCCAAAGGTCAGATCTTGGAATGAACATAGTGTGATTAGGTTACGGTTAGATTTGGTTAGCCTTATGTAAAGATTATGCGGTGAAACTTACCAGTGGAGGTGAGTGTTCACATATGTGGCAAGGGGGCGCTTTACTGAATCTACAGACTTGGTCGCAAGTCCAAGACATTGCTTAGGTTCCTGCCGCAATTGTAAAAGATTCGAAAGTTTAATTGTCTATCAGTACAGTTGTAGAATCTAACATTGTGTTTACAACTACCTACATATATTAAAAAAAACATTAATGTGTGTAAATAAACTTAACATGATCGATCACACTGCAGAGGCATACCGAAAATGCCGCATTACCATTTTGACTCAGATAAATATTCTGACAGAGGTGGGCACAAAGTTAAAATACTTTTATATACATCAAAACGAAAATTTCATTAACTTAAGACCGGTATACAATTTTATATAAAACACTTTGTTGGTCTGTTACTTTGCTCACCTGTAAGGCTGCTGCAACTTTTTATTTTATTACCAGTACCGAAGCTCAGATTTATGGACGCCATTACTTTTATCATTTTTCCAAACAGATAATCGATTCGATTCTGATATTAATATCACGCGATGGTATTATATTTTTATATAAATAGTATATATAAAGGAGTTAAAAATGCAGTGGTTTAGAAGGTGATTTTTGCTTGGAAGATCTGAGTTCGATTCTGGGCTACGCATCTATGAGTTATGTTAGTATTAAGAAATTCAATATCACTTAATACAGCGATGTAGGAAAACGTGAGGAAACCTGCAGTCATGAGAGGTCCCTAAAATCCTCAAGGGTATGTGAAGTGTGGCAAACCTCACTAGGCCAGCGTGATTCGGCTTAGCAATAGGCCATTCATTGCTTGTGATGATGATGATTATATATAAAGGTTCATAGATCCATTTATAATTTTGGTCTATGTGAAATATTGTATGATATTCCATTACCAAGTGATGGTTAGCTATTTTTTGCAGGTAAATTAATTTGGCAACCTCGTAGAAAATCAGTACTATAAAGAGTCTCATAATATGACATTTAGACTGTCATATAGATATTACACTATCTGTAGCATAGCAAAATAAATCTGGCGTAAGAAATGGATTATATCTTCACAATTACTACTGTATCCTATCTCGTCGTAGTTGTTTACGACCTCGTAGTTAGTAAGATGATATCTACAACACTAACTATTATAGACCTCATAAGTTGACAGTCAAACTGTTAAATAGGTATTACATCATCTGGAGCTTAGCGATTTAAATCTATCATATGACGTGGCTGGATACAAATACAGCTTCATTCGATTTTATTCTAGTTTTCAATTTTATATTAATAGCTGACCAAACAAACGTTGTTTTTCCAAATAAATCAATTTCTGAAGCGGGTGAAACTTATCACCTAGAGGAACAAATACCAGCTTACGACCATTATTTTATTTTCAGACCTACTAATAATTTCATTTAAATCTAATTTATATAATTCTTTTGACATCATAAGTTACGTAATAAGTTATGTAAGCCACAAAAAAAGTAAGTCTATATGACAAAAATATGAACAACCTAACAATATTTTCATAATAATTATTTAGATTTGGTACCTTAATTTTTTTAAACGAGTACAAAATGGGTTTTCTTGTCTTGAAATAAAAGAATTACTAAAACTAATTTCCTACCTCGAGTAAGAATAAACGTTTTTTGAGCGAAATAGATTAATTTTATGAGTTCACTTATTAATTGAAAATTAAAATTATGAGCCAAATTTTATTGTTTTTTTTTTTATTTGCATAAAGCTATATTACGAATTTATCACTTCGAAAAATATTGGAATGCAGCACATTCAGTCACTTGCGCGTTGAACTTCTGAAGTTTCGAGAAATAAGTTTGCAAACAAGTTCAATCCAACTTTTTCGTAAGTTATAGGCTTTGCTATGGTATATATCCATACGATTTATGATATCCATTTTAATTATTTAAAAAGGGGATATTATTAAAAGAAAAGGAGGAAAAAATAAGTTTTAACAGAAAACGACAATTTGCAATGTCTAAAAATAAATTATTTAGAATGAATCATGTTACCCATGGCACTCAAGTAAATTAATCTAGCAGTACGAATAATATCAGTGATTTGTCTGACTACCCGTACTTTGTAGACAACTTAGTTGTGAGTAATTGTCATCATCATTAGAAGAAAAAAACTAGCAACTGTGTTACGATCCACAAACACTATTCAATTATTATCACGAATTATAGAGCTGGTTTTACCACTTGCTGATAAAGTCTCTGAAAGACTCGGTTTATCGGATATTGGAGACAAAGAGAAAAGACAAATCACAAGAGTGCATACAACAGCCATCTTGTCACATGTGTCAGATAAATAACAGATACTTAATTTTTTCTACATATTATAAAAACGGCTGAACCGATGTGGATGAAATTTGATACTCGGTTACTTTAGAATATGGACTAATATGTACGGTACTTTTTTTTATTGGTGCACTCCTTTTCCTTTTAAATAGGTAGGGGCAATTGGTATTGAGGGGCGTCGGCCCAAAGATTAGTACAATACTTCAAGCACAGACGAACCTGGGCTTTGTAAAGTAAAAGCTGGTGTCCGGGTGTGAAGTACAGTCTCGATTTGTTAAGCACCCCAGGCTTTTTAGATGCCAATTTAGCTTTCCAAATGAGCTAAGAATTGAACTACATTCTATGTATCGACCCCTAGTATTTCAATGCTGTCTGTAAAGTAATGTGAAGGGAATGCTCTGGAACTTAGGCGCTACAATAAAAATTTCATCCTAAAAATAAGCACTGTTACTGCGGAATAGAATTTTACATGAATGAAGTCACGTACGTGAACTAGTAAACAAATAAATGTGTTAATACATTAATTTATTGTTAACACTTTAAAAGTATTTAAACAATATTATTAACTAGGATTTATCACAATGAATTCAACTGATATAATTACTTTACAATTAACATGAAACGAACAAAGGATCGGCAAATATTTCTATGCCAAAATTTCATTTTAATATCCGCCCGTAGCATTCGTAACTATTCCAAAATTAGTGCTGAAAACGTATAATTGCTCACATGCAATTTGTTTGGAATTTCGTTAATTGTTTTAAAGTTAAACTAAACCTAGCACAATGTTATTTTATTACTAGTCAACTCACTCGGCTTTGCCTGCTTCACATATGAGAGAGTGGGAGTAGAACGCATGCCTTTATTAATACAAATTTAAATGAGCTAAAACTTTATTTCTTTTTTAGTGCTGCTTCACTTCTATGGACGAAGAGCAATGTTGTTTAGCTTATAACCTTCCTCGATAAATGACTATCCAACATTAAAAGAAACAAATCAATAAAATCAGTAGTTCCTGAGATAAATGCGTTTAACCAAACAAACTATTCATCATTATACTAAGTACAGATTTTAATATAAAAAAGCTTTTGTAAGCTAATATTAAAATAACCGCCTTGTACTAACTGCACTGGTAACCAGAAATAGCATTTTTTTATTTTTTTGTCTGTGTGTTTGTTCTGTCTAATCTCTGGAAACTGATGTTATACTTTTATTTTACAAAAAAAAATGAAGCAATGCGAGTTTTGGTCAGCTCGTTGTAAATAAAATTATTAGTAATATTTAAATATAGATGGTCCCTAAGAAAAGAAATCTATGTATTTGTCAAGGATACTTTTATGCACAGACTTTCATAATAAAAAAAAACTTCAATGTGAATCCACCAAAATAACCCGTGTAGCATTATTTAAAGGTAGCGACCCCAATTAGCTATTCTCTTTGGACAACTCAAACACATTTCGTGTGAGTCTCCATTGTTCCTTTGACGAAAAAAAACTAGGGCAGCGGCTGTCTAAAAAGATATTATCATGTTACCGTTTGTTCACGTAGATCTGCTTTATAGTATTGTTATCTGGTTGCTATAGAAACAGACACATTATTTTTTTTGTTTGGTGATTTGAAAACAAATATTTTTGTTTTGAATAGTCCATTTATCGAGGAAGGCTTTAGACTATATAACATCACGCTGCGACCCATAGGGCCGACGAGTAGATTAAGAGGCAATAGTATTTTTGTTTAAACAATGTTTATAGGAATTTTCAGAAAAAAATTGAGTAAGAGGTTCAAACAATAGCAAGTACATATTTTATTTATAATTTTCAAAATAAATCTATCTGATATTAATAATATATATCTCAATCCAATCCTATTGAGTTTTAATAGAAAATAAAATCAAATTTGTCCATATATCCAGTCCATAATTCAAAATGTTTAATTTATTTCTAATCTGTAGTCCGAAATTTTGAATGACTGGCCATGAAATGATTTCAAAATTGAATTTAGAATCAATTGTCAATGCATAATCCATAGATAGTCAGTGTATGTGACCAGAGATGTGCGAGGAATGTTAAGAATCAATAGAATCACGTTATTTGACACACTCTAAGCAAGGTCAGGTTAATGAAGCGATTCTATTGGTTCTTAATAAACACATTTCTCGCTTTACATACATATAAACTTTCATCCTATTTAGTCAGTTACTCAGTCAGTTATTCTTTTAGAAAAAGGAGAACAATTACGAGCGTGATAAAGTCAAGAGTAGTGCGTTGGAGTTGCGACTAAGCGTGTAGGTTTAGAAGCATCCTTTCGTTATAACAACGCTCACCTCCACTGTCCAAGTTCTCTGTCCAAACAAGGTACAAGGTTAGGCTCATAAGGCAAACCCAACACAATGCTAA
>JAOPUB010000006.1:257707-271746 GCA_027564055.1 Neptis clinioides
CAAAGAAAGAATTTTTAAAATTGGTGCAGTAGGAACTGAATGACGATGACTTATTGATTTCAAAGTATGGCAACACTGCACCACCAATATCACGCGGCAATAGTGTAGTTTCCTATCAGAGAAAGAATCTCCAAATTACAAGATTGCTACTTTATGAGTTTATAATTATTATAAATATGGCAACACCATATAAACAATGTTACATAGCTTTCGATAGCCAAACGAACAAATCTTTCCTCTTTATATAATTTTTTTATTGACAAAAATAATAAATCAAAAGGTTTACTTTTGATTTTTTACTTTTAATTATTTTAATACAACGCCATCTGTTACACACTTACATAAACTAATTTAACTATAAAAAAATAAAAAGTATAATTTTTTTTTTTTAATATTAAATATACTAAAAAAAAATAATAATATACTATAAAAAAAATAAAAAGTATAAAAATTTTTTTTTATTGATTTCAATAAAATTTTTATTTAATTATTTTAATACAACGCCATCTGTTACACACTTACATAAACTAATTTAACTATAAAAAAAATAAAAAGTATATTTTTTTTTTAATATTAAAAAAATATAATAATATACTAAAAAAAAATAATAATATACTATAAAAAAAATAAAAAGTATAAAAAATTTTTTTTATTGATTTCAATAAAAAATCTTATTTAATTATTATAATACAACGCCATCTATTATATACTTACTGAAACTAATTTAATTAAAAAAAAATATTAAAAAATTATAAATGGAGATAAAATCTATCCCATCTCTTAACTTGGACCTTTAGATAACAAACTACTAGTATTCCTGTTCTCCCCCCCAAGTAAGCTGGAATGCTTGTATTAGGAGTTGCCCACGTCAGTAGTCCACTGACTGGGATTGAACCACTGAGCTACTGACGCTTCAAATCATTGAAATAGTTTCATTTGACGGACATAGTGATGTAACGACACTAAACCGGATGTAGTAATAACATTAGTCCTCAATAGAGGACGTGCCGGACGCTCTAGTGATGGGATTTATCGATAAAAGCTTAGTAGCTTGTACGTGATTATTTGTATTATGTTGGTATTAGTTTCTTTGTGTTGCTACTTTATTCATTAATCAATGGACGGGTTTCCCGCCATTTTTGTTTTGTGATGAAAAAGAATCGGAAGCTCTTGTTAATGTTATTCTGTACAGGTTTTGTAATAAAAAAAAATAACTTGAATTATTATGTAACTAAAAAAATTATTATGTTTTTTAGGACTAAATAATTTTTATAGGTGGCAATACTTTGAAAAAATTTTTTTTGTCACTAATTTAAATATTTAAATCATTACAAAATAGGAAAGAAAAAAAATGTCGATAGGAAAAGTTTTTGTAAAAAAAAGACAAAAAGAATTTAGTTTCAATTAAACTTTCGTAATTAAAGTTTTGTAATAATAAAAAAACCCGAAATATTATATAACCAAGATTTTTTTATCTGTTTTTTTCATTTCACTGAAGAAAATTTTTTTTTTTAATTTCTAAGGACTAAACAATTTTTCTAAGGACTAATAAAGTGGCAATACTTTGAATAAATAGTTTTTGTTACTAATTTAAAAAGTTAAATCATTACAAAATAGTATTGTAAAAATGAAATTTTTGATAATTTTTTTTTTATTTTGTATTATAATCGGAAGCTCTCGTTAATTTTATTATATCATATTGACTAAATAATTTTTTTTATAATTGGCAATACTTAGTATAATCCTAAATATTGAATTTCTTTTCTTTTTTTCTCTTTTCACAGACTAAGTAATTTTTTTATAAATTTGTTAACTTTGGTAAGAGGATTTTTTAGTTGCCACTAGAGGGATCTGGAAACTCATATTATGTAATCAAAAATATTAATTTTTTTTTTATTCTTTCATAGACTACTCAAAAATATTTAATTTTTTTCCTTTTTTGTTTCTTTCACAGACTAAGTAATTTTTTTATAAATTTGCTAACTTTGGTAAGAGGATTTTAGTTACCACTAGAGGGAGCTGTAAACTCATATTGTGTACTCAAAAATATTAATTTTTTTTATATTCTTTCAAAAATATTTAAATTTTTTTTCCTTTTTTGTTTCTTTCACAGACTAAGTCATTTTTTTATAAATTTGCTAACTTTGGTAAGAGGATTTTAATTACCACTATAAAATAATAAAATTTTTTTTATTCTTTCATAGACTACTCAAAAATATTTTTTTATTCGTTTCCTCTTGAGATTTTTTTTTTAATTTTTGTAGTTGAACTCACAAAATCTTATCCTATCTCAGGATAAAAAGTATCCTAAAAAAAACTTCCCCATTACATTACAGTTTTTTTTTAATCCACTTAACTAAAACCGACGCCAGCTTAGATTTATCGCGAATTCCAGACAAATAAATTCCTTCTAAGCTCAAGATGGCGGATTGAACAACATCTCCACATTTTAATTAAAAATAAACAGAACGATGACCTCTCTCTCTTCCCTGAGTACATTTATGAGTCAGTCAGTATACTAGTACTATTTTTTTTTAATTATATTCAGTTAGTCAGGTTTTAGATGAGTAAGATTGTCTTGAACGCAAATTGAACTTTATTTTGTTTTTTTTTCTCAAGAGTTATTTTTTTAATCTCCTATGGGTCGTCTTGTTAATAGATTCACTGTATTTTTTCTTTTGTACCTATTTCAGAATTTTCGCAAATTGTTGGTTGAGATCTAACTACTCCTATAGAGTTCTACATCACATAAGAGAGACAGAGAGAGAGAGAGAGAAAGAGAGAGTGATATAGCTATATAATAAAATTTTAAAAGCGCTGAAATTGTCTTTGTTCTATTACCAATCATGTTGCGTGCGCTACAATAGCTCATTACTCAGTTCCTATGAGTCGTAGCGTGATGTAGTATAGCTTATAATCTTTCTCAATAAATGCGCTATCTAACACAAAAATATTTTTTTATTTCGAACCCGTAGTTCCTGAGATTAGCGCGTTCAAAATAACAAACTCTTCAGCTTTATAATATTAAGTATAGTTTTACGTTTGTTTGTTTTAACGCGCTAATCTCAGTAATTAATGATTTGAATTGAAAAATTCTTTTACTATTAGATAGTCAATTTATCGAGGAAGATTATAAGCTATATTACATCACGCTACGACCCATAGAAGATGAGTAATGAGCTTTCGTACCACACACACAGCGTGAATGAGGATATAACAAAGACAGATTCAGCGCATTTAAAATTTAAACAGCTACGTCACTCTCTCTCTCTCTCTCTGTCTCTCTCTCTCTGTCTCTCTCTCTCTCTTATGTTATGTAGAACTAATAAGGAGTAGCTTGTTAATCTTATTTATCTATATATGAGACCAAGCGTGTAGGTTTAGTTCAGGTTCTCTGTCCGACACAAGGTTAGGCTTACATAACCTAATACATGGCTAACCTAACCTAACGTAGTGTTTACGCAACCACGTGGCATCTACATTGAAACAACTTCATTATGATTGATGCTCCGCTTCTATGGACCGTAGCGAGATGTTTTATAGCCTATAGCCTTCCTCGATAAATGGTATCCAACTCAAATAATATTTTTCAAATCGAACCAGTAGGTCCTGAGATTAGCGCGTTGAAACAGACAATCCAAAAAATAAACTCTTCAGCTTTATAATAATAGTATAGGTACATAAACTTACATGGATCGGTTAACTGTAATCATTTCGTAATCGTTGTCTGGGTTACAGAATATATTGTCGACGTAATGTTGTCCTGCGGTGCCAGCTACTATAGTGGCCCTACCTTCACGATCCAATGCATAGTTTCTGGAAAAAAGATTGTACATTAAAGGCTTTCAAGTACTTACTTACACTTTCTAGAACATCAAAGATCTCAGTAATATACATTTGACTCTTCACATATTACTTTATTTTTTAGTTTGAGACACAAAAATATTCGGGAAGCTGATTTTCAATATAAAGTCACGTTACCATCAGAGATTAGCGATATGATAGCGATGTAAGTTTGTTAACGGCCGAAATTAATAATCAATCTTAATCCGTAATCTTTTGATTATAGGTAGAGATTGGATTCGAAATTCAAAATTGTGTCTATAAAAATATGTATAATTCTAATTTGAAGTCTACTTTCGACTTGTTATTCAAAGAAAGAAAGCAAATAGAAAGAAAGAAAATAGAATCGCTTAATTTGATTCTCTTTGAGCGAGTCTAAGTGAATGAAGCAATTCTATTGTTTCACATCTTTGCTCATCACTAGAAGAAATGAAACCTAAAACAATACTGGTTGTTGTATAAAGTTAATTTTTGAATAACATACCTGAAGAATCCATTATGCGACGTTGTCTGATAGATAGGCAGACGCACTTTATCAAAACCAGATACCTCCAAGATTCTAAGCCCAGTGTTGCGATGTACATAGTTATGGGTGAAGTTAGATACTACTTGACGGAGAACTATAACATCTTTGTATAATGCGTGATTTCGAGTGAAGTAGTTGCGGTATATAGTCACTTCTTGGTATGGTGAGGACTGACGACCTGAAAGTATTTAAAATTAATTTTTTTTAGAATTCTGATGATGTATGTACATCCTCAATCAATAAGTTATTTGAAAAATTAGCTTGTTATAATACCTTCAACTTGTAGACAAGGCAGATCATGATTTGCAAAGAATAAATTATTGTGGATCCAACCACGGAGTGAAGTCGCTGACCCTCTCGAATCAGCTCTTACTAACAGTCCACCCACGTTATTTCTAATTAAGTTATTCTAAAAAAATAACACATTCATGAAAGAAAATTTGATGAACAATTCTCTTTTTATCATTTATTAATTGAAAAAAAAAAAGATAAAAATAATACTCACTCTAAATACCAAAGCCTGCGTGTTTTGAACGTCAACTCTTACAGCAGCCTCACAAGTTGTAAAGTTTCCGTAAAGTTTTAAGCAGTTATCACTGATCTCATTCCTGGTAATGGCAACTAAAGGATTGACTTCACCGACTGACTGGTAAGTAATGGCTCCATCTCGATTGTTGGTAAACTCACTATGAGATATGTTGTGCTGGACATCACGGTCTAAAATAATAAAGGAAATAATAAGGCGAAAAAACGCAACATTAATGTTCAGTTTTTATAAGTTATACTTACTAAATCCGATAGCAGATATCGGTAAAGTGACGATCTCAGCAATAAACCCATGAACAGATGCAGCACCATTCGCAAATAGCTTAATACTTAAGCTGGCACCTTCGGTCTTGAAGAGTTTCTTCTCATCAGGTGACCCATTTTCCAAGTACCCAATTTGAGGTGCTGTTATATTGTAGATATCTCCATCATAAAGAGTTAGAGAATCACGCTTCCCATAGCTCTGAGTATGATTAAATAAGTTGAATTGTAACAACCTGAATCCAAACGGTTTTACTCTAAACGTACTCTTGAATATCTTTACACAGTTAACAGGATTGTTGTCATATTTGTAATAAACAAGTACTCGTTCTTCCACAGTAATAACTTTTGAACTATCGCAGATATCGATTAAAGAAAATAGATGGTAAGGAAGATTAAGATCTTTTAAAGGTGTAAAACTGGATTCTTCTGACTCTCTTCCTTCTCCATTTAGAGATATAGCACTAATTCCTTCTCCTAAAATATCATTAATAGTATTAAACATGACATTTATCGTATCTGTTGGTGATATCAAATTAATTCCATGGTGTGCACATTTACTAATGTTAACATTTTCAATCACTGGATTTTTTATGACGCTTTGAATTGCTGGAGATTTCTCGTTATGTAATATACCAGCACCAACAATATTAACATGCTGTAATCGACTCTCAACTTTTTTTAAAGTTTCATGAGTATGGTGATCATGAATTCTATGTTATAGAGAATACTCAAACTCAGGATTCGTAAAACGAATTCCACCCCAATAACCAACATTTTCGTCCAGATTTCTTGAACCACAATGAATAAATACGAATTCTGAATCCCATTTGCATTCATGTCTATGTCCGTAAAGTTGCCCATTAAGTCGAATAGGACAATCATCGTATTTTTCTTCCGTTCCTACACATTGTAACGGCTCAGGCCACGACCAAATGCGTGAGAGGGAATTGCTATGATATTCCACTCTTCTATCATGAGCAAAGAATATATTTATTGGATCAAAACCCAATTCTCGACAAACAACTTGAGCATTTCTTTCTGTAAAACGATTATCACACATTGGCACCCATTGTAAAGTTGTCTTATTATAGTATTCTAAGAAACCCTCATTTTTCCTTTCATAAGTATTATCATTTATTGAACAATTTCGTCCTGTACACAAGCGAATTGAATCTAGTACAACCATAGTTTCCAGTTGTCTATGTTTACGATGATGATGAGAATATTGTCCAACTTCTCTTTTTTCAATTCTGTTATCTTCAAAATTAGTCACAGAGGCTACAGGCCTCATTAAAATAGGTAACTGATTATGACCAATCGCATTAAGCGTACCCATGACTAAAATACCAACATTAGGACTAAATTCTAGTACCACGCCTGGATTTATTGTAAGCGTAATATCTGGCATAACTGTTATATCAGCTTTTACAACATAGGGCGCAACACGAGCATCTAAAGTGAGATCAGACGTAAGCCGTCCTCCAAGCTCATTTAAATCTACAGCAGTTTTAGGACTAAATGTAACAGAGACACTTGCATCAAAACTGTCTTCAAGTAAATAAGGTAAATACGTAGCAATTGCATGATTGTTCCAATCATCGAAGTCAAATATTTGTTTTCGTATTTCTTTTTCATCTGCACTTCCCCACCAATTTTCCGTAACGTCTAATAGATTGTTTATTTTTGCAGTTCTTATACCAGCTAGAAGAGTATATTGTAATGCATCATTTCCAAACAAGTTACGGCTTACTTTAACTTTCTGAATCCCTTTAAAGCCCAGTGCATAGGTGGGATCTGAATTTCTTAATAAAGCACCGCGGTTCACTTGTGCTGTATATCTATTATCTTTTACTTGATTGAATACGAATACTGCATATACAAATCCCATTATTTCACTTTGACTATCCATAAAAAATTGTACCATATATTGTCCATTATTTCTTTCAATCAAATTCCCATCTATTTTCATCTTTTTCTCCATACCTCTAATGGAAATTAAACCAGATTTACAATAATTGTCAGTAAAAACATTTTTAGTCATATTTACTTCTGCAAAATGACCATCTATGATGAAACCAAAATTTTGGTTATTACGCCAGGTATTGTTATTCATAAAAACAGAATGCGTAAAATTTTCATTATATTGCCAAACATAGGGCAAGCTTATATCGAATCCTCCATATTTATTTCTTTCTATTGTGTTATCTTGCAGCACATAATGATATAAATTATTTGAACTTCTCAAATCCCTTGCAAAATGATATAAACCTTTACCATTATCTGTGATTAAACTACTGTTGACCATAATTGTAATTTCAGTTATATTGCTATCATGAATATCCCAAAAAGGCGTGTTAACGTAAATTGCCTCCTCAATGTTATGTGCAATTTCACAATTAATAATCTTGATAGTTTCGTTAGCTTTTCGTAAGAAATGATCACCAATTTCATTTAAGTAGCGATTGTAATATAAAGCTCGCACTCCCTTCGTATTTCCTTTTATTTTTGAATTATAAACCTGAAGTGTTGGTACCGGTCCTTTAATAATTCTATTTCTTATATTTTGCACAGGGGCTACGATAGTACTGATTACTAAAACAACACCTCCAAGTGCTCTCTGACCGCTTTCATACTTCAATACTACACCAAAGGTGTTGCTCGTTGTAGGGAATGTGGATAGATCCCTATCAAGACACCAAACTGTGCTGGCTTCGTTAATATTTTGTGAATCGTATATACATATACTTTCGGTAGAAAAATTATGGATCGGGTTCAGAAGTTGCAGACCAAGTACATAGCCAGGATTGCACTTAATATTATATGATTTAACAATATTTTCTCCGCTATGTTTTGTAAAAACAATGTGTCGAGTTTCTCCGTTTACTAATGAAATGTCAGTCTCATATTCAGGTACCATTATGGGGTGATAGTTTGATTCATCTATATTAAATCCCGGATCAAAAGTAAACCAACCCGCTATTTCTCTTTGTTGAGGTCCAGTTATATGTGGATTGTGAGAAATTCCGGCTATGTTATTATTTTCTATTGAAGAACTGTATACTTTTAGACCCAATTGTTTAAAGCTTATACCACTTCCTTTATTATTGCTAAACTCAGAATTGCGGACTGTATTAATAGCATCGGCCCCATATAAATCAGAATATAAAATACCCAAACCATCATGATAGTTATTAACTACTCTAATACTTTCAAGACTATGACGAGCAAAATCAATTTGCAGTGCAGGTTTAAAAAGATTTGAAGAATAATCAAGGAGACCAGCTTTCTCAATACTTAGGTACTGTAAATCTGCTCTTTCGGCAATTACACTGAATCTAACCCCAGCCCAACTTGTTTCATAACACTTAATACCGACATCGTTTTCATGAGTACAAGAATTCTCAAAGCTTTCCATTGTTTCTGCTTTACATCTAGTTATATCATTATCAAATTCTGTGCATTCTACATTAGACAAAATAACATCTTCTGATATACCCGCAATAGGAATTTCACTTGGTTCTAAAAACCAATCGTCTGGATTCAATGTTAAACCAAGTTGATTACATACTAAAGCAGCATTGATAATGTTCCATCCATAATTACATATCGTTCCCCATTTTCCATCTATTCGAACCTGTAATCTGCCTTCATATGGTGTTCTGCCACCCAAAAGTCGTATTGGTACAATCGGTTCCTGATAACCTGGAGTAGTAGGATCTATCTCAGTATCGGTTTCGTAAAGACTATCATTCGACATAGCTATTTCTTCTTTTAAAGTAAATGTAATATCATTGGGACGTTTACCTCTCGCTTCTATCTTGCCAGCAATCATCATTCCAATAGCAGGTGGAAATCTCAAAGTTACGCCAGACTGTATGATAAGCCTTCCACCTGGACGAATATTTATATCTTTATCAACGTCATATTCGCCTTGCCTTAATATCTCTATTCCTTCTACCTCGCCACCTACTACCGAAGTTCCTGGAATATTGAACTGTGGCACGTAGAGAGAGTTATAATTAATCTGTGTAGCTCCAGGGTTACTACTATGCAATAAATAAGGCATGTAAATAATTTTAGCCAGATTGTATCTATCTTTTCGATGAAACAGTCTATTATACACTTTATCTTCATCTGAAAACCCGAGCCAGTTATAGGTACAATTCAGAATTTTACTTTGATCCTCTACATGTGAACCTATCTCATATTGAGATTCAGGATTATTTATAATATTTCTAAAAACATCAATATTACTTGAGGCTAACACGTCTTCAGCTTCGAATGGTTCAGTCATTGTTGAAGTAGTTAAGGTTGTTTTAACTACATTAGAATGAAGTAGTCGGTTGTGGGACATTCGACATCCATTTATTCCACAAGCCTTAGCTCGACAATTCTCTCTTCTATGTCTTGATCGAAGACACTTGAAACAATATCGGTTGTTTTTTGCCCATTTCCAACGTTCGTCAACCGAGATTTCCTTGAATTTACTACATTCTTGAATATTTCTATGTTCTGTTGAATTACAAAACGGACAATTAACTGTAAAGTTCTTTTCAAGTGTGTTAGTTTTATAGAAATTATCTGGTTCCTGTTTCTTAGAATAGGTATCGCCTTCTGGATAATCTGAATAAAAAGTCTTCACAAACCTTTGAGAGTTACTTGGTCGTGATTGCTCTAAAATCCAAAATTTCGAGGCTGCCATAGCTTCCTGGTGAAGAAAGTTAGCTAATTTTACCAGTTCTGGGCTCCTGTCATATTCATGTTCTGCAGCATATGACAACCAGCTATGCTTCAGTTGTGACATTTTAGACTTCAGTGTTTGTAAAAGTTCTACATTATACAAATATTCTGGTTTTTTCAAAGATTTAATAGATGCTACGTAATTTTGAACTTTACCTGCAAATTTACACAATAAGTCAGTAGAATCATTTAGCTTAGGTAATTCTTTTAAACTATTTATTTGCTCCTGTAAAATAAGTTCAGATCTTCCAAAACGTAGTTCTAAGGCCTCCATAATTTTATCCGAAGAAACATGTGTGTGAAGTAAATAAGCTACAGCTTCGCGTGCATTACCTCTCAGGCATCGCCGTAGACGTGCAACGTTATCCAAATCTGACAAATATCCTTTAGTGTCATTATATGAAGCTTTAAAAGGCAACCATTCTGATACATTACCAAAAAAGGGCTGTAACTCTCGATTATCAACAGGTCTTCGAAGGTTACTAATTTCACGTGCTAACAACTGTAGGTCTGTTAAATTTTTATTCTCGTTACCATAGTTCTTACATTCCATAGCTACATCTTGTTTTATCCCATCTGAAACATTCACATCATCTTCAATTGTTTTATTTTCATATAACCATTTCTTCACCTTCTGCTCTGATTCTGTAATATCTGTAGAATGATCGTCATGCACAGATAGTTCAGCAATCTCAATCTCTAGCTCCTTGTCTATAAGTGCTTTTTCAAGTTCCATTTTCCTTCTAGCAGCCGCTAATTCCGCTTTTTTCTTAGCTAAAGCAATCTTTGCACTTGATGTTTTCGTACTTCCCCATTGAGACTTACTTTTGTTCGAATTGTTCTCAAATATGTTCTTTTTTTGTACATTACTTTCTATATCATTATCCTTCTTTACTTGTTCTCTACCACGTTCCTCCTCCTTCTTCCTCTTCATACTTCTAGTTTCCATAGTTCTGCGAGACATCTAGTTTGGATCAGTTCGGTTCTTAAACTATGATGTCGCAACAAAAAATGTTCCTGGACTGTATATACCTTTTTGCTCGAAGGACCAATGTAAAGAATGCAAATAATAGATCGAAATTAAGGCATTCTATCCATTTATTTTCCAAAATAAATATATAATATTAATTTGACAACATATTTTTCTTTACTAATCAAACAATGTAATTGAAATAAGAACTAAAGAAATAAAACATAAAATAGGAAAAAGGTCGACTCTGAAAGAGTTCGTAACAATTAGTATATATATTATTAACAATCTGGTTCAATTAACAATAATCCAATGAAACGGATTCTTACTAAAACCAGCTTTGAAAATACCGAGAGTATTTTAGATAGTATCGCTCTTGATCTGGCAGGTCAAAGTCAAGATCGACATGTTTAAATATCAAATGGATAAGATAGATGTTTGTTTTTTTATGAACTGATGAGATTTACTATGGAAATATTGAAACTAGAGTTTTAGATCATTATCAACATCTATGATAATTTTTTTCTGTGTCAACTTAAGATATATTATAGCACATTGTTAAAATTTTATAGTTTTCTTGTTTATTCTATTTAAATAATTTAATTTTTTTTATATGAATAGAAGCCAATTTTTTGTGGTTAGTATTAAATTTATATTTGTATTTAAACGACTTCATCCGCGGAATTCTCAACTCTTATGGGTCGCAGCGTCATGCTATATTATAGCTTATAGCCTTCCTCGATAAATGAACTATCTAACACATTTTTATGTATCTATTATCTAGTAGATGCTAACTTATATTTTTTTTTAATCTATACTAGATTATTAAGCTGAAGAGTGTGTTTGTTTACGTTTAAATAGAACGTGATATTTTATAGTATATAGTCGTCCTCGATAAATGGACTATCTAACATGAAAAAGAATTTTTCAATTCTACCCAGCAGTTCTTGAGATTAGCGCGGCAATAGTCACACACTATTGTAATTATTTTTATCAATGAATTTTAATTTTACAGAAGTTCAAGAATTCTCGTGTCCCACTCCAAGAATAGACCGATATGGCAATCATTTGATTACCAAACACAGGTAACATGTTAAAAATTTGTTGATCATTTGAAAGTTGCCTTTAATTAAATTTATTAAAGTTCTAAAAATACTATTTTATGTTGATTCAGACATAAGAGCAGCTGCACAGGATATGTAGCGTGCCACAAAGGACTTCCTCGCTTCCGCAGTTGTAATGCAGGCAAATATTTTGACTCAATATCCGAGAGCTGCGTCGATCCCGAATTTAGCGATTGCCAACTAGATCTCGAAGAACTAGACTAGTAAATAGTAGCAGGTGATCTGCTCCTGTTTTCTAGATAAGACCTCACCGTTCCCCTTTATTTATTATCCTATTATGGTAATATTTAAGATATTAAAATAGTTTAAATGTATTAGTTATTATTTTAACAAATAAAGAAAATAACTAATTAACAGCCTTATTTTTTATGGAAGCCAAGGACAATTACGTGATAAGTAAGAGGTGGTGAATTGAATTATGAATACCATACATATTAGAACCAATATCAAATATTGTAATCTATTGAAACGAAAAGTAAATACATACAACAATTTCGTCATCCCTCATTTATTTATAATTTTCAATGTGATTAATGATCTCTAAAAAGAAATTAGTAAAAAATATCTGAACATATCCTTAGACATATGTAGGCATATAAACCCTAGACAACTTTTTCAAATAGGTCTAAGATGAATAAAAATAGCACGGATTCAAAAACGTCTTAGGATGATTCGTTTCTAATAGAAAGACCATGAATAACTCCAAAATTAATAACTTGAAGATAAAGAATGACGGAGTTCAGAAGGAAGAAACATAAAAAAAATACAAACAAATGGCTAACCTCTTTTCTTGAAGTCGGGTGAAAAACGTATCGTTCATGGACGATGGAAAGAGTATGAGTTTTACTGATGTTTTCTGTTTGAAAATTATCTTTTGAGCTGATCCATATTAGCGGATCCAAAGCCTATAGAAATAGCCTACCGGAACCGGAGCACTGATAGGAACGACGAGGGAGTTAGATCCCACACTCCCAATCCCACACACATTTACACACCTCCGCCTTTTTTTAGTTATGTGTGTTTTAAGAAATCAAAAATCACTTGCTATAACGGCGACGGAAAACATCGTGAAGAAATCTGCACTCCTGAGAGACCTCAAGTTCTCAAAGGTGTGTGTAGTCTGCCAACCTGCACTGGGCCAGCGTAGTGGACTATAGCCTAACTCCCTCCACATTCTGAAGGAGAACCAGCTCAGCAGTGGCCATCAACGAGTTGTGATGATATTATAGGATATGGTTGCAGTTTGATCCCAGTTTTTTAAAACTCAATTCTGACATTGGATTCCATGAGGAATGAGGACACTGAAAGCTAGGTACTGGAACTCAGGCTTGGAACAACGTAAACTAGTCGTGTTAGATAGAGTTTAATCTAATTGTCTTAAACCGTACTTGGACTATAAGTAATTTCTTTTATTTTTGGTAATATTCGTCTGTCCGCTTATTGCATAGCTCCTAAATAAATTTACCGATTTTAATGTGAATTTTTCTGAGTGGAAACCAATGAGATCATAATGCCACTGTGTCTGTCAGTGACGTCGCAGCTTCCAAAATGCTAAAATGGTTTCAACTCAACTCAAAACCAGAGTGGAAACAGATGATTTCACTAGGCCATTGTGCTCTAAGTTTTACAGTTAAATTGTGTCTCTGTCTGTAACATCGTAGGTATTCTTCTCTCTCAACAATCTGATTAATTCTTTGGTAAACCACGGTGGATACTTAGAACTGTGAGGTTGAGTGAAGGGAACAAATTCTTTTACAAGAGAATTAATAACACTATAAAAGATTTCCACCATGATGTTGACCGAAGATATTCCTTGAAATTTTTTTGCCCAACTGATTTCATTCAAACGGTCGACAATAGCATTGTAATCGGCTTTGAAAAAGTTATATCTTTGAGATACTAAACTATCTATATAATATTATATTTTCATCCTATTTTGGTTATCCCTCCGTCGCCATTGACGCCATTGATAGAAGAATACTTGTTTCGGTTAAAGGGACCGTATTTATGGCGCCGGTATCTAACT
>JAOPUB010000006.1:368114-382710 GCA_027564055.1 Neptis clinioides
ATAATTCAAGCAAAATTTATGACGATAGGCTTACATCTCTTAAACTCCAATAATACTTGAAAAAATATTTTAGATAGGTAAAGCTGAAGAGTTTGTTTGTTTGAACACGCTAATGTCAGGAATTACTAAATCGATTTTAAAAATTCTTTTTGTGTCGTATAGTCCATTTAATGAGGAAGGCTATAACATTCAACTGAATGATTGTACTTTTGTATACAATGGCGATTTGAAACGAGTGACTGTTTAGTTTCTTGCCAGTTCTCAGCAGAAAACTGATCCCTGAACTGGCCCTAGCTTCAGACGAACTGACTGACTGACCAGTTTTGACGTTTCAAAAGTACTTTGCAAAAGTTTATTTGAAATAAAATAATTTGATTTGCTATTAAACATCAGGCTACGATGTAGGATTCAAGATTGCCTGTTATGACACTATTAAAATTATAAATAAAGTAGTTTATTAATTATACCATTTTATTCTAATATTTAAAAGCATTCATGATGATAATTTTGGATTCCCCTTCACTTATCTATAAGTGAGAGAAAACAGTTCTGATTATAAACTAACCAAATAGTTTAAAGCATCTTAACTTTTATGATTAAAACGTAATGTATGTTGTAGGTTGATCCCAAAAAAGACGCTATACAAGCTTTAGTTGTGGTTCCTACTAGAGAGCTAGCGTTACAAACATCACAAATATGTATTGAGCTGGCAAAGCACACAGACATACGTGTTATGGTGACTACTGGCGGGACTAACCTCAGAGATGACATAATGCGTATTTATCAAAATGGTAAGAATCTTTAGTATGTCATATATTTTAAATTTAAATGTATAAAGAATATTGTAACTTATTATTGTATAACAGCATATAGTTGTAATGCATGTAATGATTATTTTTATTGATTTATTGTATTTCTAAATATTTCTTAGGTCTTATTACAATACACTTTTTGTATGACATTTTTTATAAAGCATAGTTAAACTAAGGTTTATAGATAAACCTTGTTTTGTAATAAAATAGATTAGGTTTTAGTATTTCATATAAACATAAACTATGCCAAATTTAATTCTCCTTTTTATAATTTTGTTAAAAAGGGGTTCAACTACATACTATGTTAATATTTGCAATTATAAGATGAATTATTGATATTCAGACAAACAGTAGCAAGTGTAATTTCTGATATTATTGTTTTCTTTTTTAATATTAAGAGATAAATATGCTGAACTTATTTATATTCAGTTTCTTATTTATATTCAGTTTCCATTAAGGTGACTTGTAAAAATGATTAATGTCATATTCTTTTTATGTATAATCTTACAGTTCAGGTAATAATAGCCACACCGGGGCGTATGATTGATCTCATGGATAAACAAGTAGCGAAGATGGAGAACTGCAGGATACTGGTGCTTGATGAAGCAGACAAACTGCTTTCTCAGGACTTCAAAGGCATGCTGGATACAGTTATTGCACGGTAAGTAAATCTATATATTGCTAGGTAAATGTCAAGGAACAATATTTTAAAGTTAGTTTGTTTAAGGAAAGGAAACAGTTTGGTACGTTGTACTCTTTAGTGTTTATTAAAATATATAATAGTAATTAATATTATAAATATGAAAGTGTGAATGTTTTTTACTCAAACATGCAAAGTGTCTGATTTTATTTCAATGAAATTTAGCACACAGATATTTATAAAATGGATTAACACATAGGCTACTTTTTATCTTAAAAAAATAAAGATATTCCTGCTGTATAATAATAAAATATAATGACTGTTGTAAGTACCTCTATTATTTTTATTTAGCAACAATATTATGCTGAATATTAAAGAATATTTATTAATCTAAGAATTATACTTGGTAAATTTAACCTGTGCAAAGCTGAAATTAGTCAAAATATATTTGTGATATCTAGAAAAAATAGAAAATAAATTTCAGATCTATTTTTATTTCTATCCTAAATACAATAATATTTAAAGTCCTCATAAAAATGTTACTTTTCCTTTTTTACTGTTTTCGAGTAAATATGACTAAATGTTTTTATTATTCGGACGATTTATTAGTTGTGTGGCTTTGGTTGTGGTGATGCTATTGTACAAAGAATACGTACGAAGAACTCATCTCTCAGAATTTAAATGGCAACTAACAATTATAATAACAAGCCAAGTGCTGAACTTACATATTTGCAATTAAAATTTTTAGAGTGTGTTTTTAATAATATGAATAGACTTTGCCGATAAAACGTTTATAGAATAAAAGATTGTTCATACTTTTCATGTATCAATTTTTAAAATTACTTAATTTGCTATAAAAATATTTTTCAAGTAATTATTTACTGCATACAAAAAAATGATTCTTAACAGAGGGAAGAAGCTAGTCGAAAGCTTTTATCCTGAGTGTAGGAAATGCTATTTTATGACTATGAGATAAAAGAACAAGAAAAAAGGAAGAAAGTGAAAATAGAACGAAGGAGAGAGAAAGAGAATATGGGAGATGATAAGAGAGAAATGGAGAGGGAAATAAAAAACAAAAAGACACAATTCTTTTTGTTTTTTATTTCCCTCTCCATGGCTGTGAATTGTTAAATAATGACTTTGGCTGCGTTTCCATCAGATATGTGTAGGAATAATGTGTTTGATAAGAATCTCAGACATCTGACACACTGAGTGAGACTAGGTAAATTGATGTCTGGTGACATAGCCTCAAAAACATCCTTTTATGAAATTTTTTTATGATTTTAATACACACTTATTAGAAGTGTTATGTTACAACACAAGCAAGACTAATTTTCGACTTAGTAATTAATATTATCTATAGTTCAAGGTAGCAGATAAGAAACATCTATCTTTTAATATATATCTCTATAGAACTATTCAATAATCATATATTTTCCTGCAGAAATTGGGTTTTTCCAGGACAGGCCTACATCATAATTCAGGTTAAAACATACCTGTATGCCAGATTTCATTGAACATACAAACTTTCTCATATAATATTAGGAAACACAATCTATCAGTATGGTGCTTACTCTTCATCTAAAAAAAGTGTCTTTTATAGCTTCTTTATTTAGAAAGTTTTTACTTAAAACAAATAATATTTTTCAGATTACCAAAAGAACGTCAAATATTGTTATTCTCTGCCACTTTTCCACTAAATGTTAAACAGTTTATGGAGAAACATCTGAGAGAGCCTTATGAGATCAATCTCATGGAGGAACTCACTCTGAAGGGGGTCACACAGTACTACGCTTTTGTGCAAGAGAGGCAGAAAGTTCATTGTTTAAATACACTCTTTTCAAAGGTACGTAATTCTATTGTAATCAAACAAATAAGCAATATTGCAGTGTCTGTTTTTAATATTAAAATAACTGCATTTTGCCGCTTAAATGACTGGACTTGAATGGGACTTTCACTAGCAGATAGCTGATGATAGGAATAACTTTGGCTATTTTTATATTAGTAAAAAAAAGTTAAGTTCCGCAATAATAATACACCAACAGGAGATCATATTACACAGCGTTATTTATATTAGCAGTGAATAAAAAAAGAAAATTTATTGTATTAAATTACTTTGGAGATTTCTTTTTTTAATTTATATTTCATATATATATAATTCACTACAGGTCTTATTAAAAATATATAATAATTTTTATCTACTCTCCTGCTTTAAATCCTCTAAAAGAATCTGAAACAGTTGGCTAATTTGTGTAACATTCAAACGAGTGATTTAATGCTGTACAGAATGGCATAATTTTAATTTAGAACACTCTTTTATTCCTTTCTGCACAATGGGTCTTCTAAACAAATGCCACATACTTATTGATTGATGCATGGCATCTCTATGAATTTCAAAAAAATATATAGTCATTCAAACGCGTTTTACTACCAGAACGCCGAGCCCCGTAAGAAAGGATGTTTTTCGACTTATCGTCTTAGATTCGTTTTTATTGTTTTGTTTACAACAAAATGAGCGATTAAAAATTTTTGTAATTTTAATAATTGCCCTACTTAATATGTTTATTACTAAAACAATAAATAATTGTATCATTAAAAATTTGTTTTTTTGTACATACTCAGTAATAGATAACTCGCTGTTTTAATGTCAGCTATTTTAAATATTTTTTAGAGGATTTAAATCATGGAAGAAGATAAAACATTGTTTGCAACTATTGATAATTAGGTATTAAACACTCATGAGATACTATTATCACCATAAAATAATTGTGTTAAACATCAAAATGAAATGTAAATTAAAAATTTTATTAACCTCAGTATCAAAAAATTATAACATGACGTAAAAGATATTAAATTTGATTAATCTTGTTGTAATTTATTAATGAATTTAGCAATATAGTGTCCACATACAACCTGTACAAGTTATTTTCATTGGTAGCTCTTGCTACTCATAACACAATTACTTGCAAGAGTATAGTATAAAGTTATTGTCGACATACTCTACCATTTCCAATGTGCAAATACTAATTAACACGCATTATATTAGTTATTTATTGAACTGTAGTATAATAAGGGGTATTATAACACGAACGTCAGTTAGAACTCTTGTTCTAATTTCGAGATTAATTGTGTCCAATACCCACCTGGTAATTACAATGGCTCTTAACTACCATATCGCTATATACAATATACATTTGTATCAAACATTTACATCATTATGTATACGCTGCCGTCGTATTCATCCTGAACACTCCTACTTATTTAAAGAAGTAATTTGAGTTTATTGCTTCCGCCACTAATTGAGGACCGTACGAAGCCTTATACTTGAGAGCAGCCTGCAAATACGTCTAAAACGTACATACAGTAATTCACTGTACAGGCTTACGCTTTAGATTAATTTACCACAACTATCCTAGTAGGCTATCACAGTCTCATAAGGTTTTTAAAAAGTCTTAAAAATTATTATATTATTACATTAAATTATCTTACTCTCAATTTTATGGATACATCTTTTTTCAAAATATATTTGTTTGCATATTTGTTGTTATCTATTAGTATCTAATAAATATTTATGATAATGACTATTTTATATTTGTAGTTGCATGACACTATAACTTTTCGTTCAGTATAATTTTCCTAAGATATTAGTCTGGTGTTTGGAAGAAATGACTATTTAGCAACAATACCGCCACTTTTTAAGCCACTAGCTAATTTTATTTTAATTTTTTTTCTGTGTGTATAATGATGTGCAATAAGGAGTTAAAAAAACTGCCACACTTAAGTTACAACTGACTTGATCTTCATAAACTACAGTTACGAATGATCTCAATTAAATCAAATAAAAATACATCAAAATCAGTGGGGTATTTTAATGTTGATTAAAAATATTGTTCTCAGAAGTATATTTAGAATGCATAAAAGAAGCATATTTTTAATTGGATGTAGTATTACATTTAGTGTTACTAAACAAGATATCGCTTTGCATAACTTCATCATGTTACAGTATTGTTTGTTTGGTGAGCAACTGACACTAATATCCTTGTTATACCTAGTCATTGTGCTGTTCCAGCAATTAATATGGTTTTACTTACAATGGCTTATTATATATTATCAGGAAGACAATGTTTTATTTATATCTACGAGAGACTGCTGCTGATAAATCCGCGGGTTAGATGCTTAATGAAAAAATATACAGTTCTAATCTTTTTATTTTTGAGTATAAAAAACATACATTTTTCGTATCGTGATTATAATGACTTTCCCGTCAAAAAATATTTTTTCACAATGACTATCGACGGCTGACATAAATCTTATGCCGTCTCCGTAGCTTCTTTTAATATTGGAAATTATCACTGAAAGACAGGTCTAAGCTGTAGGGGGCATGGTAAACTTCTAAGAAGCCTGTAGATTTTAAGGCATCCCTCGAAACCCGAGAACGGGTTTCTTGCAGGAAAAACTCACCGTGCGTCAACTTGCTACGTCTTTTCTGCACGACTAGTTCATGCGCCTGTTTCTAGTATAAATAATCTATAAAAAGTACTCCCTAGCTGGCCTAAAAAATTGATGATAAATGGGACTTTTCCACTTTTAATTTCTTCGGCGGTCTTTTTCCCTTTTCTATACATAGGCTCTAAGATTCGGGATCATACTTATGAATCCATGTATCATCAATGGTTACAATGTAATTACAATCATACAATTTCATCTAAATCGAGTACAATCTTCAAAAAATGCTTACAGCTCTAATCGTCGCTGTGTATCAAAAAGGCATGAACATTCGCAGTTCCCAACGCACACAATATTTTTGTTTCTCCAATTTATACTTTTCTAAGCTGTAGCTCCTTTAGTATGTGCTACAATTTAATTCTATGATCAAATAGTACAATATTTTCTTCAAACAATAGTCACAGGGGTCGTCTTCACATGTGTGAATAAACCTGTCTTATTGTAACATCTGAGCCCATTTTGTGATTATCGAATAAACAGAATCCTGTACCGACGACAACTTTTCAAAAATTAATTTGGCGTATATACCGTAGGCCTCGAATTATCAGTCAGCCCTCGTATATTATTAAATCCAGAGATGTGAAAAATACTTTAGTAAAAGTGTTTAAATACAAAATACGTATTTTCAAAATAGGTTTTGAAAATAAAACACCTTGTTAAGCATAAGCACTTATATGTAGCGAATGTAAATGAATATTGTATGTTACCACACGAATGATGGTACTTTTGTACTAATAAATAAATTAATTCGTGCGAAATTATTCCCTATTTCAAAATATTCAAAATTCACAACGTTGATCATCCCTGACACTCGGGGACTTTTTTTTTCTGGCTCGTACGGGCCGCAATGTTGGCATTATTGTTTTAGTTGACTATGACAACACTACGATCACGATCAATGCTTCACAATAAGGTAATCTTGGATTATGAATGAAAAATTGGAAAATGTAACAAAACTATTTTATATTTTATAGATACCACATATTTATATAAAATATTTCAAATAAAAATAGGTATTTTGTATTTCAAATAATTCACATCCCTGATTAAATACATACAATGAAATAACTAATAATGTAGTTTTGATCCTATTTTTACGTTTGTTTTTCTTGTTCTACTCTTAATTACATAAGCTTATTCTATTTTATATATATTATTATATAACATATTTGGCGAGTCTTTTTCACACGCATTCTTAAGAAGTATCAAAAGGTACACATACACACATAACATAAAGTAATAGTAAGATCATAAATGCTCTTCATCTCTTAAATGGAAAAATGATATTAGAAACCACTTTATCCATTGCCTAACTTCCGTTATGTCTACTTAAGAGAAATTTAAACATTGTTATTTCAATCGCTACATAACTTTACGTTTGAGAAAAAATAGTGGGTAAACATCGCGCATTCTTACTGTATTGTCCGACTGCATTGGCTATTACATCCGTCACGTTTACGATTTTGACAATTAGCAGATGCGCGGAAATGAATCGTAGCATTAGAACCAATCGCATGTTCGCACTGTTGTGGCCCCCGGGCCCCTCTATTTGACTTACTGGCGAGGCGCGAGCTATACTATACTTTTGTTAGAATATAAAATCTGAATTTTATAGAAACTATACTCTAGTAACTATTGGAAGATGTTTCTTCAGTAACCAGACAACTATAGACTGGCTTGGCACCTAAAGTGTGAATATGGGCAATATGTAAGAGTAGAAATGACGGAAGTTAACGTTCACATAATCTTGAAATAATATTGTTGTATTTATGTTGTTAGAGGATTTATCTACTCTAAATGTTCTGTAGTCTAAAGCTAATATGATGATTTCCAGTTGCAAATAAACCAATCAATCATATTCTGCAATTCCACCCAACGTGTGGAACTGCTTGCCAAAAAGATAACGGAGCTGGGGTACTGCTGCTACTACATACACGCGCGCATGGCGCAGGCGCACCGCAACCGCGTCTTCCACGACTTCCGCGCCGGCCTCTGCCGTAATCTGGTCTGCTCGGATCTGTTTACTCGCGGAATTGACGTTCAGGTGGGATTTCAACCAATAAATATTTTTACTTTTACAACTATTTGTCAATTCTTCAGAATGTGGTCTGGGTTGGCTGGCAAAAAATGTAATACCGTTAAGTCTGGACTTGTACTGTATATTTTTTATTTTGTGCAAAAAGAATAAATAAATAAATGTGTCAACTACTATATAATAATAAAGTTGTAAAATATAGTAGTATAATAAAGTTGTAAAAGCCTGTATGCTATAAGACACTATCTCTCACTTTCGCAGGTTGGCTGGAAGAGATCTCTTATAGAGATAAGTCTGCCCTTTGCCAACAATTTTTTATAAATAAAATGTATTTTTTTTTCTTTGTGCGATAAAGAATATATATATATATAAAGTGTACAATGTAACAGGCCGTGAATGTGGTGATCAACTTCGATTTCCCGCGTATGGCGGAGACGTACCTGCACCGCATCGGGCACTCGGGCCGTTTCGGCCATCTCGGTATCGCCATCAACCTGATCACGTACGAGGACCGCTTCGCGCTGCACCGCATCGAGCAGGAGCTCGGCACGGAGATCAAGCCCATCCCCAAGGTGATCGACCCCGCGCTCTACGTGACGCACGCGAGCAACGACGACGATGCCGACAAGTAACGCTCCTTGCTCTCACTACCCCAACCCACACTAGCTGTGTCCGCGGTGTATGCAAAAACAAAAAACTTGTAAAGTGTAATAATGAATTTATTGTAACGAAATGTTCGTGTAAATAGTTTATTGTGGACAGACTTTTGAACCTAATAAGGGTTATTTTTAAATGTGTATATAAACATCGGACTTACGAAAGGCATCGCGCTCGTTGTCCATATTGGATTCTGTGCGCGGTTTCCTACAATTGTTAAAAAATAAAATATTTATCCAAATATCAGCAAGTACTTGTAAGAGTCTATCTAAATTTGTCAGTGATCTTAACATAAATTGTGGTAGACTTTTGACAATTTGTATTGTTCGCCTACCTATACAAATGTGTTTGAGCTAGCATCAGTTTTTCTTTCACTTGCCAAAATAACTTTATAATCATACCGTGTATGGGTAGGTCTAGCTCAAGTCTAGCTCAACTGGAACATATCAAATGATTCAACTTGATTATTGAAATAGATCTGTGTCAGGGGCTTTGTTTCTGGCCGCTTGAAACAATGCTCGTTAACTTCAAGCTGTTGTTAGAGCTCAGGTTAGAGCAGTGATTTGGCTACAATTTGTAATGAACAAGACGGTGCCCTGATGATTATACAGGGGTACTAAATTGTATTGATTATTTATTTGGACATTCAAGTCAATGCTGTTTTAACCTGATTTTGCTATTCATTTTTTTTTATTTTTAAGCGGTAAGTCACAGTATTAAAAAAGAGGTCAAACTTGGTTATATATTATAGTTTATTTTAAACTATTTGCATATTAAAAGGTTAAATAAAACGTAACTGTGACTAATTAACAGAGTAGAGGAATATATTCATTATGAATACAGCTTGCATCATGAAAGTTCCTCTGCTCGTTGGGGTCTAAGATCGAGAGCATTTGTGTTCAAATAATTTTTCATGCTCTCGGGGGGGACTTAGAAATTTGGGATGTCATGTGAAGAGTTATTCAGTCGGGCCGCTGTTGAATGGTTACATTGAACAAAGCTGATCTATTTGCTAATTTAAGAGACCATTTCTCAAATTACATAAAAACGAGAACTCTTTCTAAAATATTTCATTATACTTTGTTTTAAAACATATTCCATGTAATCAGTATTTAAGTAACCTAGTGTCAAGATTGTTCGAATATCTGTCTATCTGTGATAATTATTTCTTATTAGTGTCTGGCATAGATGTAACTAGTTTCATGTTTATGCATAAGTCAGTCACTATGTGGGTTACCAGACAGTTAAACGTACATTGTGCCTGGTTACAGTTCTATTTTATAAATCCATTTTGATTGATTTATTCTTAACTTGCATCTTTTTGCCAGACAATAACTGCATATCATATTTTTTTAAACTATTCCAAATTTAAATCATGATTTAGAACCCATCAACTATTGTTATTCTCAAATATCTCCTAATTTTGTTTTTCATGTGGATCTCATTATCACAAAATTTAAATTTATACATAGTGTAAACTAGTAAAGAGAATCTATGTATACAAAGCAGTTTGAAAAAAATAATTTGGAATGTATTTCAAGTACAAAAATATTTACGAGGATAAAAAGATGTGCTTGAAAATCAAAAAATAAATACACAAGAAATAGTTTTATTCTATATAAATGATTTGTTTTTATTAACCAAAATATATTCTTGTTAAAAAATGGGCCAAAATAAACTCTTCACGCTATTTTGTTGTTTCAATATCACTTAATACATATATGGGCGCTACATCTGCATTATATAGTGTAGGTATCTGATAACATATCACTAGCCTGCATTATTAGTTAAAGAAAATTGTATAAACAGCTATTTTACCCTATGTACAGTTTTATGCAGTCTGAATTTAAGCGTCTGTAGCTCAGTGGTTCAGGCGTTGGACTCATGATCGACACGATAGATAGGTCGTGAGTTCAAATCCCAATCATTGGACTACTGACGTGGCATTTATCTTAGTAGGAGGGGAGAACAGGAATACTGGTAGTTTGTAATCCAACCTGCTATCTTTTAAAAAAAATATTTCCAAATACAGTAGAGGTCATCCCTTCTGAACTTAACGTTAAAATTAACCCATTACTTCCCAAGCATCGAAAACGTTGGAATTTTCTTATGAAATCTCTAAACGAGGCTCTTAATAAGTTAAGAAAATATAATTTGACAACGAAATAAATAAAAAACATCTGTTTCGTTGAATCAGCATGTTCTTTAAATAGGACAATGGGAACATGTGATTATTAAAAATGAAAGTTAACAATCATGAAAAAATCAGCTTTCAGCTTCAGAAACTTAACTCATTCATCTGAGAGCAGTATAGCAACTTCCATATCATTCAACTCCTCATCTTTTTTAAAAGATTACTAGCAGTTTGGTTCTCCCGTCCAAGTAAGCTGGAATGCTTGTGGGCCACGTCAGTAGTCAAGAGACTAGAAATTGAACTCACGACCTATCGATTGTGTTCTTTACTATCTTCAATATCTTTATGATGGTCATTCGAAGATTTTCAACACCTCCAATGCTTTTGAAACTGTAGTTAGCAGGATGAAACACGCTTTCGCGATTAATTGTAAGGACATCTTCCCAATGTCATTTGTTCGGTATATAAAGATATAGAATATAAGAGATAGAACATAATGCTATTCTGGAGCAGACAAATATGGTAAACTTGAAAAAAAATCATTAATTTTTATCAGCGGAAAAAATATATTTTATTCGAAAAATTGTGGAAAAATGTTTCATCAGAAACAATAAAATTAAAATTCCTTGTATGGAACTAAAAATTGTCGAAGTGTCCTAAAAATAGGACAGTGGCGAGGAATTTAACCCATTCCGCTAGTTCATTCAACCCTACGCCTCATTCTTAAAATTAAAGTATTTCAAATGCTTTGGTATTTTCTTGTATTCATGAAGTTCCATATTTAATTCCAATGTATGGAAAAATTAGGTGATTCTTTGCGGAATAGTTCTCAATTTTGTTACAATGACACGCTCACTGAATGAAGGATACATGGCCGCATCGCTGTCACAGATTTGCGGCACCTTATTAATACATAGAATGTTATTAATACCTCGGTCGTTCGATTCGATATAGAGCCTTTGCCAAACATAAATCTATTATAATGTTTGACAAAAGTTCTATCAAAGTAAAACACAGTGTTATAAATATAGGATATATTTATTTTAAGCCCTTCAGTCGTTTAAAAAAATCAAAATACATTAGTAGTAAGTACAGGTTTTTAGTATCATACAAACTATTGGCATTACAAAAAAATTCAATGTTGATTTTAATCCAGAACAGTATAACTATACAGAAATCAAAAATATACAAAGGAAGACTTAGAAAAAGTTAGGCTCATTCATATATAAATACTTACATCTAAATCAATAAAATTGCAACTCATTGTTACAACTTAAGCGTCAGAGGTAAATTTATTTAAAAATTAGTGAAATATTATTGAAAATTTAAAATAACCAAAAAACCAATAAGTACATTACGCCATTACTATGGACTAAAAATATATAGATGATAATTCGTAAGTTTAAACAAACTACCACAAGACTATGTTAGAGCAAACTCTTAGTAGATCTTATATTGGTAGAACTTTAACCGAAACAGACCAGAAGATTTATACATAAATATGTATTTAGTCTGTTGCATTTTAAACATTCTGTCATAAAAGCATAATTACATTCATGTTAGCTAGTCGTTTTGAACTTGAAGATAAATGTTATACTTAATTAAATAAGGGAACATGCATAACGAAGGCGCTACCACCTGGTGGTCAATCCGAGTCTTTTACTATCAATACTTGATGTTGTAGAAATGGACTAGATGGATTCTGGTCTTATAGCTTTTATCATATTGAAAAATCATATAGTGAAGGTGCTAATTATTTGCATTATTATTAACAATACTGGAAAGTTTCCATTACTTTGCGGAAAGTGTCTTCGGTCGATTTAGTGCTGCAACCTATACCTCCTGCACGTCCCCTAGTCAGTATTCGCCAATGAAATGTGGTTTGCAATAAAATAATTTATAAATTGGCTATTTTAAAAATAAGAAACTTACATATTACGGTTCATTTCATTCGTTAAACAATTTCTTTTGAAACAAATGAGCTACATTTAAAAAATGGCTAATTTGTGGTGAGGGTGAGTAGTAATTACCGTATCCAGGTAACATTTAGTAATTATCTATGTAGTTAACACTATATAGTTGGTTAATTACATAAATTCTATTGAAAAATCAGGTGGGAAATGGAATAATTTAATTGCTGATCAGGTCCCCAAAATGCCGTTTTTATTTATAATATATAAATTTAAATAAAAATTAAAACGTTAATCTATTTCGTTTATACACCCATTTATAACGTAAGTACTCTTTTTAAATAAATGAAGAGTGTGCCATGCAATGTTTTTTTTAACGTTCTAGAATATTCTTCTCTCGATAATGCAAAATTAAATAATAGTTAAAAAATTAAACTAACTTAGTATAATTTATAACCTTTTAAATTAGTTACTGATGCCTCATTAAATTAAATAAAAAATATAAAATCGATATTCGATAATTACCTCGCGCATTCATTCCATTTGTTTCTAGCGTCTATCTAAGAAATATAACTTATAACTATTGTAGGTATCATGACTAAAACGCATCTTTGTTAATAAGGCCAAAGCGATTACCATTATACAGAAAATAAAAACTACAATTTTCCGTTGTACAATTATTGTTTGTTTGATCGTTAAACTCAATATATGCGAGTATTTTAAATTACAACAATCTATAAAAATCGCCGTGATTTACAATCAATAATACTAAGTTTAATTTTCTTTTCTATTTAACTAAGTTTTTCATGTTGAATAATATTGCAATTGTTCGAAAAGTTGTTATCACTCGCTCTATTCAATATTCTTAAACGAAGATGCGTTTTAAATTTAAATTATATTAAATATAATTTTTTTTTGTAGATATATACAAAGCTAATTGTACACATGCACTCTACAAGTATTGTCTATTTCTAACGACGGACTATTACGTAAGAACGGAATTGTATCCTAATACAATATATTGATAATCATTAGAAGCTTCGCTAAAGGGTCCATGTAACAAATGTCTAAAATGAAAAGCTTCGGGAGGTCGTAAGTTCAATCTCCACGTTTAAGAATTCTTAAAGATAACGTGATATCGATGACAGTTAATAGCAAAACAACGCCTAACTGTAATTTTACGATATAATAGCTTGAACAGAAATGACTAATAAAGGATGTTTGGAGGCGTCACACGTAATTGGTTCGCTCACAATGCGCAACTAAGTCCACTATTTTTGCTACCTACAGGTAGCTGCCGGCAACTAACACTAGATTTTACCAGAGTGGTCTAATGTGTGTTAACTTTAGTACTTAAGCTAAGTAAAGCATACATTTTATAAACATTTCATTTTCAGTATATATGAATAAAATTGGAGTGTTTGTTTGTAATATTTAAATAACCGCTTATTACTAAGCGCATTGGGACGTATTCACGATACATGTACCACAACATTTTTTATAAAGTTTGTCTATATGTTTGTTTCGGCTAATCTATGAAAGGGCTGGATCGATTTGAACGGGATTTTCACTAGCAGATAGCTGATTTTATAAAGAGTAAGATAGGCTCCTTTTGTATATCGACGCCTTCACCGAATAAGATCGTAAGGTCACTTTACTGTAAAATTTTTTTATTTCATTTTTGTAAACTACATACACGATTACATCTCCTATATTTTTTCCAATTTTTTTATACTGTTCATTTAATAGATATTTAAAAAATATTATTATTCGATGGAAACAAATAAAATAATAATTACTCGAATAAAGGTGTAATCTCATTACCAAAAGAGCTTGGGTTTAAAATTCGGCATCAATCCAGTACCGTTTTCTTCGTGTGAAATATTAACTAAAGTCAATTGC
>JAOPUB010000006.1:382810-393889 GCA_027564055.1 Neptis clinioides
CGTAAATTATAAAATTTAATAATTAATTACCCATATTCTATGGGTAATTAATTATTATATATTTTCGCACCCCTATATCGGTTGACGCCTCTTACTTTGAATTTAGCTGGGAGTAGGTGAATGATCGGCGTACAACGTAGTACCAGGAGATTCATAATATACAACAATATAAAATACACACCAATGAAATAGTCTTAAAAAAAATTAATTAATTACTTTTTATAATTTTTATTTAATATTGTATGTAAAATAATTATGATATATTAGAATATGAATTAACTATCATTTTATATGGCTTAAGCATTGTCGTAACATATAATATATTTGTTTATACTATTTTAATAAATTATAAACTAAAATTTACATATTTCTTGTAAAGTGCAATCGACTCTTGGGGTACTCTGATGTTTCCACTAGTCCGTTGAACATACTCGTGATATATTTCTTTAGAAGCCTTAGATACAGTTGGAGGGATCACGTCCACTGAGCTGTCGATGGTGAATGCGCTGCTCACCGTCATAACAATGTGGAGGTCAGGTTTATATCGAGGGTTGGATCGACGCTCAAAATTAACATACCGCTTATATCTGGAATGATTGAAATTATATGTCTTAAAATATAATATTTTTAATTTTTGTAATTATTGTATTTTTAATTCGTCAGATGTGTGGTTTTCAATTAAAATAAACAATATTTCTCTGAGGAAAGTAAAAGTGAGCTAGCTAAGTCATTAAATATATTACATATAAACTAGCTGTGCCCGCGATTCCGTTGGCGTTAGATTAAGCTTGCAAAAATATCTCTAAACATACCTGATGACGTGATAGTTTTAGTACAAACTAAAAACTACTTATTACTACTACTAAACAAAAATATATTAATAGTAAAAAATACATATAAACCTAATGAATAAAAACCTAATTAGACATGTCTAGTAAAATCTATTAAATTTGACTTGATATATCTACCTTTATGAAATTGCTTTAGGATTTGGCGTTAAGTTAGTATACAAAGTGTAACATAATTAATTTTAATTATGAAATTAATAATAATATTGTAATCCTAGCTGATTTCGAAACTACCGACTGCATTGCAGAACCTTTGATTAATCCAGTTATCACATAATACTTACAATAACATATCACGCCGGCTAGGTTCTTGAACTTTAATACTGTTGTATCGTTTGATAGCTGGAAATGGGAGAGTGTCTTCAATTTCGCTCTCTTCTAGTAATTTCGCTACCATTGTGATAGGGGACGAAACCATTTGGCGCGAGCTGGGCGTTGAATTCGTGAGATCGTCATCTGATGATGAGTCAGTGTTTGAACTAAAAAGAGTTCAAACTTTATAGATGGTCAGGGAGGAATAAACTTAGACCAAACTGTTATAGGCAGAAGACAATTTTAAAACAATAAGAAATGTACCTACTTCTTTTTTTATATAACAATGAATGTACATGGGTGGAGAAAATACTTACATAACATAATTTAATGTATGCACTTACTCGCTAGAATTATTAGAAGTAGTGCTCGATCTTCCACTAATAACTGGATTCTTCGAAGTTGGCCCTTTTATTTGTCCCGACGTTCTGCCACGCACAACGAATGGACTCAAACTTTCATAAGCACTCGGTGCGAGATCTCGTAAAGTATGATACATCTAAAAAATATTTTATTAAATTTCACTTTAAGTATTGCAATGCTTTGAGACGTCGATAATACACATCAACACCAAGTATTACTTATATAAGATTATATGACAAAATGTATATATTATATAAATAAGTATTTAACACTTAGTAGTAATTTAATTAAAGTACGTAAAAGGTCAAAATAAATTGTTTTAATTAACTGTTACTAAAGATGTATTGACTTGGACTTTGGTCGATTGGCCGATTAGTCGGTTGTTAAGCGGCTGACTAGTCGTCCAAGGCGTTCATGGTTTCGGTCGTGTCTAATTGAAAATTGTGCCTAATATTTCGATGAAAAAAAAAGCCACATCGCACAAGTAGGTGAAAATGGAAATTTTTAGATGTTACATTACGAAAACAAATAGTATTATGTTAAGATTTTATATACTACATAAATAATTTATCGATTTTGTCGAAAGTTTTTGAAACCCACTTAGCAACAAATTGGTATTTCATATATTTACCCTCATTTAGCATTTGGTACAAACGATATCTTTTCTACTACATTAAACCAGACTCATTTTCTTTCTTTCCAATTAAAGTCTGTCTTAAAATAGTGTCGCGGAGTAAAATGATAATTTTGACAACTACGGAGCTGCAATATAGTTTGGAACCACTGAACAAACTTACCTTAAAAATATCCTAACCGTGCGAAGTGAAATGTAACACAAAGTGCAACAAACACCGGGCATTGCCCCGGCGTTCATGTACTATATACACTGCATTATTATTAAATGGGTCTCTCTTACCTTGAACTCAAAGCATTCGGTGAAAACAGTGTACTCGAAGGGACGCGTATGTTCCTGGTAGGGGTCGACCATCTCGAGCGCACTGTCTCCCTGCATTCCGATCACCTCACAGCACAGCTTACGCATCTCTCCGGCGGCTCGCGGTAAATGTTGCAACACGGAGTCGTCCCACCATTTTGTTAACGATCTGGAGATACACAAATTTTCAAATTACTTTAATTATAAAATCCATATAATTGACAAAAGAATAAATAGCCGACTAACAAAATTGAACTAGGGGAAAAATATTATGATTTGTTACAATATGATAAAATATTATGATTTGTTACAATATCTACGATTTATTGGATGTTTCTGTAATGCTTTCGTGTAGTTTATCAAGGATTCTTTTACGGTATATAGTAAACTTAAAATCTAATATTTTACCTTTTATTAGGTATATAAACCATGGTTTCTGGATGATGTAGATAATAATCAGTGGGATACTCCCATATCGCGTGTCTTCCAGGATCCGGAATGAATAGACCGAGGAACAGATTCATTGTGTTTTGTTTTTCAGCATCAGAAAATGTGTTAGAATAATAACGACTCAAAGTTTGCATAATGTCATTCCCGTGAGATGACCAGGGTGCCGTTTTTCGATAAGTTTTGATCCTAAAAAATATTAGTTATTATCATGTAATGGTGTCATAAATAAATTTTACACCTACCTAGATATATTTTGAGGTTCTTATATCAATTCTTACTGTGCGTATGTATGATAGAATCAAATTCGTCAGTGTAAACAGAATTATTTAATTTAGTATCAATACAAATACCTGTGAACTAGTTGGGAGCCTCCATATTGCAAAGCCAAAGTATCGCCATGATCTTCATACAACCCTTCCAATAATCTTGCACAGTCCGAGTCAAATTCTATAACAGGTTCTTCAATAAGACCCAATGCGTACAGCTGCAATGAATTTAGTAGCATAGTATAATATATGCTGCACCCCATCTAATACGAATTTTAAAAACAATGCTATAAGGTTTTGGCAACAAAATCAATTTTAAATCTAACCTGATGAGCCAATACACATTTTCCAATAGCAAATTGTGCAGTATTGGTTCTGTCTAGACAATCCACACAGTTAACACGAACCAGTCCCGTCTGTAGTCTCCCTGACTGATGTCCTTCTACTCCCATTTCTTCGCCGTAATTTTTACCACTAAGGAAAATACCCGTCCGCCGAACTACAGTACGAGCTATTGCTGATAATCTAAGAACAACAAAAACAAACAAAACATAATGTTACCTATATATATATATATTATAAAAATCATGAAAAAAATGTTTAAATAATTTTTTTTCCTATTACAGGTCAGTCGCCCGAACTTTTGAAAACTTTTGCGTGCACGGAGCCGTTGCCAACGCAAGACAATTTAATTTAAAGCGTGATGTAATTAACACAAACCGTCGATTATTCCTGATTCACTATAACAGTGCACCTAAGGGCAATCCCGAACTTGTGTGGGATTATGGATTGAGGTGATAGTGGACTCGGTTACTAGTGCTATGGATGAAACTATATCTATATGGTTTTTATTTATTAAAAAATGGGTAGACGGAAACAACTAATCTTTGGGTTCACTTAAAAGGTCGCTGGTACCGTGCAATTAGAGGGCAACATTTAGTGAGCAGTTTAAAGGCAGGAATGTGCACCCGGTATTCTACCCGATAATTGCCCAAATTGCAAATATACATATTTTCTTTCATTTTACAGTGAAAAGAAAGTTAAACATTGTGAGCGTTCTGTTTGCCTAGATTGGTAGTTTCAATGGCGGCGTTTACTAATTAACTGAATTTTGTAGACTTTCACAGATATATTTTTTTATTTTATAACTGATTCCAAAAAATAATTTTTTGCAATATATAATATTTCCATCAACAATTAAATCTATTATTTATAATAATTGCATTATGTATATTTATATTTAATACGTAGTTTAGTTGCGCTAATATCTCATGCCAGTAAGATTATGCTATATATCCTTAATCATGACTGTTCAAGGCAGGTTTTATTCAAACTCAAACTATTTTATTTCAAATAGACTGTAGCATTTAACACTTTTAACATCTAATCTGTCATAAAGTAATTGTTTACGAGTCCGCTCTATATAATCGTTTATTAGTATCCAGGTCCATATAAATGGAAGTTTAAATAGGACGCTAACAGGTTATTAAAGAACTGTTGAACTAGTGCACGAGTCCGTTATATTAACATAAATATAACAAGTTTATAAAATAACATACACAACAATAACAAGCGTATAAAAAACAAAGTACTTTTGAAAGGTCAAAATTGTTCTGTCAGTCAGTCAGTCAAGCTGGGGAGCAGTTTTCAGCTGAGAAAAACTGACAAGAAACTCAACAGTTGCTCTTTTCAAATTGCCGTTGTTTACTACAGTACAATCATTCATCTTAGCATCAACGTCATTTTGATTCCAAGCTTTGTCATCGTCAAGTAATCCTGTACAGAGCTGTACGCTTTATGTATTAATAAATATATATAATGTGACTTTTAAATCTCTAAAGTGGCAAATCTAATATATATTGTGGAATCTTATTATAGAAGCGAACACCAAGCCCCAAGAAACATTTAGCAAAATATTAGATTGCATTCCAAATATAGTGATGGACATAAATATTAGAAATAAAAATAAACTTGTAATGCCATATTTTCATCTCCACAAAGTCAGTAATTGTTTCTTACGGCTTGTAATAAGATTCCTAAAAAATACTCCCTTCTTAAAATCTAAATTCATTTGAAATCAAATTAGGGTCAGTCCTTCTTTTACAAAAAAACACAACTAGCTAAAGTAAGAAAACTTTTTTTAATTCATCTTTTTACTTTCTATCTTGAAAAAGGCAATTCTAAAATTTCACATATAGTTTTTGGCTATAAGGAGCTGGTGTCGATTTGTAGGTCTATAATATATGAAGTTAATTGCTGAGTAACATAAGCTATTTCCTCTAAACAGTTTAGATTTTTGAGGCAGTTACAAAAATAATAAGAGAAATACCTGTATTTTTAGCACGTTACTGACTTATTGATTGCGCGCATTTTTATTGTTTAGTAAAACTACCATTTTTTTCTTCAAATGCGTTCAAAAGGGTGGGCGACATGTTAAGTACAAAAAATTTTAGAGATGAAAAAAATGTTTAAAATTGGCTTAAGTTGATGAATTAAGTTTTTCCCTTGATTCCAATATATCAAACCCTTAGTGTTGCGACCCACTCGCCCTGTCGCCAAATTATTCTTTTCTTGACGGTGGGATCATGTAATCAATAATTACTACCACTTACTTATCTAATACTTTCGCATCTGCACCTTTATTAATCCTTGCCATATCTAAATGAAAGTATTGTATAGCATGTTCAGGTGGCAAAAATTGATTTAAATATCTGACAGCATTACTAATAACATCTGTTAGAAGAGATTCATGTTTTTTCTTCTCCCTTTTCTTGACTAAATTAAGAATCATAATTGGAGAACCATATCTTTGCATGAGGTTATTAAAATGCCTTGCAGGTATTTCAGCATAGGGGTCGCTACGATCAATCATAATTGCTGGTTTTGGTACCATTTTTGATATATCTTGTGACCAAAAGCTAGGAATGGATCCTCTCATTTGGACAAAGGAGCTGAATCTGGAAAGAAATAGATATTTTTCAAGTACAAGATATTTATCAATAAAGGCATTAAAGCAATTTCATTTTAAAAAGTTTATGCTGTTCATTAAATATATTAACCTGCCAGCAGCAAAGGAAGATATCATTGCATCATGAACAATCTGTTCAGTCTCCACCTCATTAGCAACATCACCATGCATATTGGCTCCTCTTTTCAAGAACCGTGTACCAGCATACCTATTGCTTCTTCTTGCTATGAGTGTCAAGTATATTGGTCTACCAAATATGTTTAAATTACTTTGTTCTATAAACCCATGTATGATGTATAGAATCCAATCTGGGTGCAATTGAGAATGAACTACAGATAATAGATGGCTATTCCAAACAAATCTCCATTCAGGAACCGTGCGCACTCCAAATTCAAGTTTTGAATCTTGCTGTCTGTAATAATTTTTTTATTATAATTACTACACTGGGTCAACTTAAGACAAAGATGCCAAACAACAGAATGATAACAGAAAAGATGAGTAAAGTATAGATAAAAGGCTAAAAAGATAAATGGCTAATGTGTTTAATGCTTAGTTTTAGTTTGGTGCATGATCGACAATGTCATAGTCAACAAGACTATGCACAACTTAGAAATTGGAGCATGTTACCTAAAATGTATTTAAGTTTAAAGAGGCATTGCAGCAATTTCTATTTTATTATGTTTATATTATATATTTAATTTAAATATTTCAATGATTTTATTCATCCAATAGGAATTATAATATTTTTCTGGGATACATATATATTTATTTATTGCTCCATTACAGTGAAAAAGGACAAACCTAGATAATGTTAGTATGCAAACATGGAGTATAAAAATATTGAATTACCTTTAAACAACTCAATGTTATGCATATAACCATACCTACATTTTTGCAAAAATAAATTAGTTTTGCAAATAACAATAAGTATAATAATGTACCCAGTTTTGATATGTCTTTCTTCTAATTGTTTTTTCCATGTCTCAAATATATCTTCATCATCTTGTTGACTTTCACAAATGCACTTTTCCTTGACAGAATTTAAACTTAATTGATAAACTGCAGCAGTAACTGGTTTAGGAAATAAAGCCGGAGCTAATTTCCTTGGCGGAGCCATGTTCATTTGTAGAGTGTGTGTAACATCATAGCTATAACTATAATAAAAATTAGTAGATAGATCTATGGCTAAGAACATTTTAACATATCTTTGTTCATCTGGGTGAGGTGGCTTGCTGCTATCACTTGGTATATATATCATTGCAGTATCTTCTATTTTGTAAATGGAATGTGAGCCAATCACAGCAATTTTTCTCCTCTTTGTCACTAGTATAATATAGTAACCTTCAAGAAAACGTATAAATCCTGAAAACAAACAAATTTCAACATATAAAGCACGTTATATTTTTAAAATTATGCATTTCCTTTAAATATGGATGGATGTTAAATACCACTTTTATAATGAAATAAGCCATAAAGAAATGAGTAAAAGCAGATATTTTCAAGTACCTATATAGGCATTATAACAAATAATACTCACCAACAATTCCAAAAGCAGAGACAAGCTTGTTTAAACCAGGGGAACGACTGGTTCTATTTCCAAATCCAATCATATTTAGTAATTGATGTATTTCCTGTTTATTATATTCAACTTTGTCATCAACCAGGATTAACTCTCTTGAGTCTGTTCTATCTATTTTTAAAACACGGAATCTTGTCTGTGTATTGTTCGATCCTATTAGATAAAATCGCTAAAAAAAAAGGTAAACCGACGAATATATTACGCCTATAAGAGTTTAATATTGCACAAATTGTTATAACTTACTGCTTTAGTTTCATATAAGGCAATACGCTGAATCGAACTGATTATCGGGTGAAAAATAATATTTTGTTTAGACATAATGAATGAAAATATAAGAAGATAGTACCTATACAAAAAAATAGAGTAATTTATCTTTTTATCTAGCAATGCAGTTCTTCAAAAATCTAAACTTCAGTTCAGGTCTTTATTTTATGGCTTTTAGCACTGAGCCATAAACATAAAAATAAACTATTTATATTTCATATTTATTGAGAAGCAAAAGAATTAAGGAATCCTGTCCAGTATCACAATGACAAACGAAGCAAAGATTATATACAAAAATCAAAAATAAACAAAGATTTAAGATACTTATACAGGGTTGCTAGCCGTAAAAATAATTCGCCTTACATAAGCTGCTAAAAATCCCGTATTTTGACTTTCAAACCTCGTACATTTATTACGCATCGATTACGAGCTAACTTGGTGCTAAAATCAAAATTAAGGCATATTAAACTACTGAATTTAGGATTTTTTACTTAATGAAATAAACTATTGCAAGGTTTTTACGTCAAGTAAAATCACAAAAAAATGCTCTATTCTAGGAACTATGATAGGAACATCCTCATTATCCTCGTTTTATCTGCCGTATATTTTAAGAGACGACTAATGCGAAGAAAGAAATGTTTTATTATAAGGGGAAGTACCTCGTACGGAAGACGAAAAATCTCGGATGCGTACGAGAAACCTCGTACAATTTGTAACCCTGTACCTATGACAAAAATTAAAACCCTATTCGCGAATGAACTAGGTAGTTCCCTCATTTTTCTTTATCAGTTCGTAACCGCGTGAGCGAAAGTGGAGTTAACCGAACATTTATGCTGTTATCATAATTTCTAAAAATTTTTTTTTTGTTTTTTATTGCGTATGTGTTATTATATCAAGGAACATAATAAACATGTATAATACGATCCAGGCGCGGTCGCAGTATCAAATTTTAGGGGGATCGCAAAAAAAGGAGAGGGGGGGCCTCACAAGGGCGGCAGCAAGCAAAACTCAAGAGATGGGAATAATATTCTGGTATTTTCATCACATTAAGAAGGTCTTTTTCTATTTTTTGAGGATTAAGGGGGAGGGTGAGTGACCCCTGTGACCACCCCCCTAGGACCGCGCCTATTACGATCTATATTACACATTTTAAAGCAAGTTTTTTTTATACTAGGCACAAATTGGAATTATAAAAAAATCCTAAAATAAAAGACTTAGTCGTAAAAAATATTTTAGATAATTTAGGCAATGATGAACATAGCTTACTTTCTTGATCCATCCCATAGTGTCCCAAATTAACTCATAACGATAAGAAAAGATTTTATTCCAATACGAATTCCTTAGAGAAATCTATATATTAAACAGATAAAATGCAATTTATGATGCATTCGAGTGAAAGCGAAGGAGAAAAAGAAAATAAAATTCCAAACACCAAGGAAGTTTTAATGAAAAAAGTATTCATGAATATGTTTCAGACAAACAGATTGAAAATGAATTGGTAGAAGGTCAATATTCAAAAATGTGGTATTCTATGTGCATAATAGTAACATGGCTATTCCGCCCACAATTGTGCCCAGTAAAAGAGTTTTTAGTGGTGCTGAGCTTCTTTGCACTCTCCACTGGTACAAGCCACATGGAGAAAAAGTCTTATATTTTTAAACTTTTAACATTCCTCTTCTTTAACTTTAATTTCTAAGAATTTGAAGTTACAGTATATTTGATGTTAAAATTCAATTTAATTTTCTTAGTAATAATTTTTTTTGGTCGAATTCACAGAAAAAGAAAATATATAGAGAAAAAATATAAACAAAAGTTACTTTAAGGGTTAATAACTCAAAATAAGAAAAAGAAATATTTATTTTATTGTCTTTTTTCAGTTTTAGTTTGTTATTTTAATGAAGAGATACATATACAATTGAAGCCAAAACTTATATTATAACATTTTGAATATTAGAAGTTTACTGTTGATAGAAATATTTAATGTTTTGCTTTCTGTATAGGAAATTATTAATTATCAAAATATAAATTTTATTAATCATCAATCTGCTAAATAAGTGTATATCTGGCACTCAACATTATTAAACTTATATAAATCTAGAGAATTTTTTTTTGTTAAAGGATGCAAGTTATATTTTTGTTTTATTTCCGATTTGGTTTATATTTTAATTGGACTAAAAAGAACAAGAATCTTTTTAAATATAGTTGTTTACCTCAAGACTTCCATAATAATTATAAGGAAATAAAAATTTCAAATCTTGTCAGTCGTATATAATTCCATAAAGAATTTCCTTTTAGTTTTTTAAATATATTCGCCAAACCTTCACATCATTCTTGCGAATGCGAATATTCGTTTTTTCGTTTCGTTTCTTTTTTTTGTTGCAAGTATAGCAATCCACAGTCTTATAACATGCAGCGAGAGCAATGTCAAAATGAGCAAACGGTCTGCCTTTCACGGATTCGAGCTGAGATCTATAAGTGAACTAAAAGAGCGAACAAGTTCGTTTAGGATCAACAGAAACTGAACGGTGTCATTTGCGAACTACTATGCTAATGCTTAAGACTATAAATTATGGATTTGACATTGACAATAAATAAATAAGACTATAGGGTCCTCCCTATTAGGCATGTCGATTCATTTTAAAAAATATCGATCCCCGATTCGATTCAAACCGGACATACTAGAATTGATTCTTGCTTAAATCGAGTATTAAAAGATCGATTTTCGATTAATCGAGCCAATTTCAAACATGACTAATCGCCTAATAAAGATACAGGACATTATTAATGACCATTTACTGCAAATACAAGTAATTTGATAGAAGTATTATTAAATTATAAACATAATATCACGCCTATATTCCTTCGAAAGAATAGGTAGAGGTGGGAATCGAACCCAGGATCTTTTGCTCAGCAGTAGTGCTTGCGACCACTAAACTAATGTGGCAGTTTAAATTTCTAGTCTCGCCTAAATATTTGTAAGTCAGGTAACAAATTAATTAAATGTTAAGTTTATAAAATTTTATTAAAATTAAATACAAATTTAACAAGAAATTATATTTCCCTGTATTTAAAGTCGAGTGTTAGTAGTGACGCGT
>JAOPUB010000006.1:415808-427013 GCA_027564055.1 Neptis clinioides
GATCATTAAAATTCAAAATTAATAAGGAGCAAGGACGAGATGACACATTTATAATAACAAAAACGAAATTATATTGTAGTCTATCCGATTGTATTCAAAACTTTTGACAGAATATATTACTGAGTATAATAGCAGCTATTTTTATCTCTTTTACTGTAACAATACGTATTAAAATTGTATATTTGTGTAGGCGTGAGATCGGGTATACTATGTTATTTTATATTCTTTATACTGTATTTAAACAGGTGAAGTGTTGTGAATGATGAAGTACATTTAAATAAGTAATAAATAATATAGAGTGACATTTTATCGTTGAATAAGTTTATCACACAAGCATAGTGTCGCTGTCGGTGAAAGAATTGTCAAAATCCGTTCAGTAGTTGTTAGGCCTGTTCAAACAAAACAAGCATACTAAACATTATATCTTGCCTCTCTATAACTGTTTCGATAATACCAAATTAAGGAAAAATCTACTAAATGAAAAAGAAGTGATGTTGACCAGTGTAATTTGCTAGTTAAAAGTTAATTTATTTTGAAACATTTTTAAGTCATAATAGATCAGTCGTTTCCGGTATGTTACGCTTACCCAATTGACAATATGGTGATCGGTATGGTTGTGGTGGGAGGAGAGGGGACAGGGTGCGGTGCTGGGGCGGGTAGCGACCAAGAGCGCGGGAACAGTTGCTTGCACTGCGTTAATGTTCAGAAATTATTCGGTTGCAGCATACAACATGGTAGCTGCGCGACTGACCGACCTTCGCGCCGCTGACAGCACTCAAGTGCCTTTTAAAAAGTAAGTCCGTACAAAAATTAACAAATATATTTTAATCAAATAAAATTAAAATTATATACGAAATAAATTAAGTACACATTTTGCATGCTTCGTTACTTTGATTAGTAACGAAGCATGCAAAATGCTTACATAGTTCTCTATCTATTTTATCAATTCACAACAAATGTTGCGTTTTAGATTACTTATGTGCATGCAATTGTGTTTATATATTAGTGGCGAAGCATTAATATTCTGATAGTACAGATAATATTATTATAACTAGTGCCTGACCGAAGCTTCGGCTTTGGCAACTTTCGGCCAAAATAAGGGCCGAAGCGGTAGATTTCTAGTAAACGACGATATTAAGAAGTAGAGAATACTTTATATCAAAATGTTAATTTTTTTAAAGAATAATTTATAAACAAATTTTATTAATTTCTATGATTAAATATTATATATATTTCATCCCTCTTTTTCTCCCTTACCCTTTCTCGTTCTTTAATTTTCTTTTATATCCTTAATTAAGGGAAAGGGAGGAACCGTAACGAGGTAAGACGATAAAATCAAAATTATTGCCGGTTCAAACTGGATAGAAATAGCCCAAGACCGAGAAAATTGGTTAAATTTAGAGGAGAACTTTACTTGTAAAAAACAGTGAATAAAACTATATTATAAATACAACAACACTAGTATATGTAAATTAATCAGTAACTAACCAACGTAAAAATGTCAAAGCACATGAAAGAAATAAAAGGCATTTTGAAGGAGAAAGGAGAAACGATCCTTTAAATACGATAGCGCCGTGGGATTAAAAAGAATGGTGAAAAGAAGAGAGAATGTGAAAGTCACGTCGTTGTTTGTTCGGTAACCATTTCAATTAACACGATATTGTGATATGTGGAAAAATTTATTTAAGCCAAATATATATCTGACGGGGCAGAATGACAGGATTTTGCACAGGAACCCGAGCAGTGCCTTGGACTTGGAACAAGTGTGTAGGTTTAGAGAGGGGGCGCCCTTTCCACATATGAGAATACTCACCTCCATTGCCCGGTTTTGCTATTTGTCTAACTGAGGGTTGTGTTATCACAACTAAATAAATGAGGAACTCACCGGATCCTTGGTCGGAGAGGTCCAATAGCTCAGCGACACACTAGATATTTTACTTATCATATTTTTATTATATTTAAGCTCCTAAAAACTAAGTGGCACCTCATTCGATTCAGAATGACGTCCAAAAAAAAATTGCAATAGTTATTTGCAAAATTAAACATGCAAAATAGGTATTTCGTTTTTTGCTAATAACACGAAAACTAAAAATAATAAAAAAACCAGACCAAATTAACCAAATTGAACCTTCGACTAGATTATTAACTAGATGTCATAAACTGTTTATAATGAATAATTTCTAAATATGTATAAATTTTATAAATTTAGTTCTAAACCTAATTTTTATGTTACTTTCTTTTAATACTCATTACTACTTTTTTATGCCGCCCATACTTCGTTTCTCAGGAAGTCAGGTCAGTCATCACAACAAAGCGTGTCTTGAGATGATTTCGCTGGATCGTACTGAGTACTAACATGAAATTTGGTGTTTACAGATTTAGAGAAAGCGGAATATCAAGTATAATTCAATGTTTGCGATTCACGGCCAACTGGATCTGGCCAGCATCACGCTGCGGCGACGAGGCGCATCCCTGGGCTGACGTACGGCGCGTGTCTGCAGCGTCTACTCCTGGGTCCCTGGCGCCCTCCCCTGCTCCCTCACTCGCTACTTCTCTTTCGCCATCCTCTTCGGACGACGGCGGCTTCCTGCCACGACTACGAGCACCGTTACATCCACCAGCCGCACCACCGCTGTTCCGTGCTTCTTCACCGGCATCCACACCGCACTGGCCTACTTGGCCGTCATGGCCACTCTGGGCAGCATGGGCGCCCGCCTGGACTCCTTGGTCTCCTCTGCATATCTCGGACCTAAGTTCAGTGCCCTTTCCGAGCTCCGCTGATGGATCTTTTCCAACGCCACCGCGGGCTCTTGTTCTAGCACGACCACGTGTGCGACCACCACAACGAACCGGTCGCATGCAAGCACCACCCCCACCCCACGAAGCCTCGCCCGAGAGCCGCTCTTCATCGAGTGGTTTTGGCAGCAAGAATGCTTCCTCACAGCATAACCGTGGTAGCCGCGCCGGAAGCTTAGCCGAGTGGCGCCCGCCCCCATATCGGCCACCACCCGCGCCACCACCGCCTCGCCCACGATCTCCTGCCGGATCTGTGGATGTGCATTACGAGTGGGACCGAGCCACACGCACCCCTACACCATCGACACCTGAGCGAACGAGAGTGCGAGCTGCGCGAGACGATGTGGAAGCTCGTGTGAGGGCCATGAAGGAAGAGTTCCTCGAGTTCCGTAAGAGACAAGCGCTGCGACGACGCTCTCCTGAGCCACGTCGACTTGCCGCCGAGACTGTGTGCTAAGCGCATATACATTTTCCTTTTTAAGTTTTGCATCGCTACGTCGACATAGCATCGATTGAGTGATGCGTTATCGATAGATTTTGTTAATGCGATCGAAGAGCATATTCTATTCCTTGATCTTTTATATGATTTTGAATTTTAAAACAATATTTCCGTACATTAATTTTCTAAGTCAATTCAATAAAAGACTAGCGACATATAGATTGTACGACTGTACTTAAGATTTTGTAATAATTCCGTTCGGTTTATGTAACGTATTCCTCGCGGTTGACAAGAGTTATATAATTTGGTTCGCCATTATCATAATGTTAAATGTCCCACCACTGTCGCCAGTCCGGCTAGCGCGATCTATTTTATTGTAATTTATAAAATTAGAAACGTTTTTGGTCTTGTACGACGCCGTTCGACCGAAACAGTGATACGATGTACATACGTGTATATGTGGATGCCGTGGCGTTTTGTGATCGCACTGGTTGCTTCCCGACGAACAAAATAATGTCAATTAACGATTCGCTACAATCGCTTAACGTTCTTATTTGTTTCGGGGCCGAGAAACTTCGAGAAATTCCGGGGACGCACGCGAGTTAGACGAGGAAGTCGGCAGGCAGACAGTGCGAGATCACGTTCACCTAAACGCTTTAGGTATGAGCGGGGAAGCATCCACAAAACCGCTCATACCAATATTATATTGTAGTTATTATTACTAATTACGTACAATTAAAGTTTAGCGAGCGTGCGCGCATTCGGCGACACCGCGAGCTCGTTTGTAGCTCGCACTGCTCACTGGTCAGGGCGGGCGTAGCGGCGAATGCGTGTGCTCTTATTATATACAACACAAATAATCTTAGCTAGACTTAGGATTATATTATATAGATTGAGCGAAAACCGTTTTGAATGGGGATTTTTTCAAGTACAAATTTTTATTTCTATTCGTTACATACCTCCTTTTGTTTATTTCGACTGTACATATGTAAAAATGTATTAGATATTATATTATACACTTATTTATTTAGGTATTATGAGAACGAGGTTCCGATGAACTGAGCCAGTAATTGTGAGGCACTAGTGTAATTTTATTTAGTCTTATTATTGTAAAGATGACTTCGTACACTATTTAATGATTATATTGAACGTAACCAAGTGGCACAAATGCTATAATAAACGGTGCTCAATCAAGCTATGCATATTCTGACCAATTCAGTAAGTCCGCTGGTGATCTTCACAATTATCCTTGAAGCCATATCTTTTCGTACTTGTCGTCAGATGTTTAGATGCATCTGTGATCTGAATAGCATGACCACTCGGTATGTTAAGCGATCGATCCCACCTGAAAACCTAAAATATTATTTATTATGCAGTCAATACGAAGACTGTAATTAGTTTATTAGAATTATTTACAAAGTGAAACGTTTGATATTCCTTGCGTGCATGATTTTTACACAATTTTGTAAATCTTTTTTTGGGGAAAATGTTTCGAAATATTCAATATCGTTAAGAACCTACTAAAGTATAAGTATAAAATGTACGCTTTAAAGAAATTGAAATTAAAATAACTCATAATAAATAGATAGGTAGTAATAAGGAGTAGTGCATGTGCGTGTGTGGTCGCGTGCGAGTGAGCGAGAGTCACAATCAGGTGACAGGTCACTGCCGGTCGAGTAATTTAAGCTGCGATCACTTCACTTCACTAGTAATCTAACTCGTTTCGATTGTTTTCTAGGTGAACACGCCTAGCGTTACATTTAGATCATTAGTATCGACTATTTGTGCAATAAAGAAATGTTTTGTATTGTCACTGACCAACTGTGAGAATGTGCGGGCCGTGCCGAGTGGCATCCAGCTGAGGCCGACACGTGCCCGGCTCCCAAATCACCGAAGGTAAATACAGTAAAGTACATACGGATACACGATGACTTATTGTTTTTTTATTTAGATAAGTAATGATGTAATGTAGAGGTTAATATTGTTTATGTTACAAACGGTTTGATTATATTTATTTGTTTATGTACATTGATTCCCCACGCTGAATGTATTTGTAGATACGAAACAAAAGTAAGAATCGATATAGCTCAAACCATGTGATATCTAGTCTCCATTATGAATGAATTAACCTTCCCGATCGTAATGTATTAAATATTGTAGTAATCGAGATCAATTTACACGGTTGACTACTTGTTTAGAGTTCGGTTTGTAGACAAATTTATTGAGGATAATTTTCTTTCTATCGTTTATCTATAATAATGATTTTTATTGCAAAGTTTTAACAATTCTAAATAAAGCACGAAGTCAGTTGACATTTTCTATAGACTAAAATGGAAAGATAGCAATATATTAGAATAATATTATAACTTTTATCGTATATATCAGTTTGTATAAAATGTATGAGCGTAATTTACGTGCACATTGGCAAAATATGAGGCGGTGAAACAGGGGCACCCATTTAAAAACCTTAAGGCATAAATGCACAATATCTCAGCACAATAAGTCACAATTTCTTTTCAAAATTAAAGGTATACCTAATATATACCTTCTAGCACTTTAAAAGTTATTCCAGCGAAGATGATACCTTTGTAAGTATATTTCGCCTCGGTGGAAATGAACCATTTGCACGAGCCACGATTTTTAACTTGAAATCCTTTGATTTTGTTTTTAGAATATTTTTAGTTGTAAGTGTTGAGATCAGTGTTTACTGTGTAAGCACGCGAAGGATTCAATTCAAAAATAAAAATACAATAACGTTGCTATGATTTAACTTGTCTCTTATTTCTTCACCCGAATTCGTAATCGGAACAAAAGGAAAAACAACACACTACTACCTGGCTCATTTTGCCAGCCCTTAAAGGTTCCTTCCGCTTGGGGAAGAAAGTGTGGGGGGGGAGGGGCAAGGGGAGTCGTTTACAAGACAACACCTGTTGAGATAAATTAAGTGACCAGAACATTGTTATTAACGGATCAGCCTTTTTGAGTACAAGCACAAATATGTCGAAACGACAAAAGAAGGCGGCAAGCCGCCGTACAGTGCAGTAAATAGCCTTTTCGGCGCCCTGTGCGAGCTTCTATAACTGCGCCCTTGATTTTTTAAAATATTTTAACATTAATAAAATATTGCAATAAATATATTGTGATGGTATCGTAAGAATACCTATTTTATGGAAAACATCTTGACGGGAATCTCTAGCTCTTAGACCGAAAATAGCTAATTACTGTTTTTTGAAGAATAAAAATGGATGTTCTCGGCCCTACCCCACAGCAATATACCATAGGACATAACAGAGGACTACTATGAAAGTAGCTGAAACAAACAAAGCTACCAGTATAGATATTAGTCATTTCTCTTACTTTTTTAACCGCTTAGGCTGCCGAGTTGAATCTTCCCTCTGAAGATGATAAATTGAAGTTCCACTGGAGTCTAACGTTATTCCCAAAAAAGGTTGTTGAATATATCAAATCAATATTTAAAACAAGGGAGAATTGCTGTTTGTTAACATTTGGTAAAGCAAACTCATTTGGTCTTTTTTGCATTTAAAATAAATATTGACCGCAAACCATTAAAGAACGTGAGACTTTTTACATCGCCGTAGCTTTGCGATGTCTTCCAGGCGTCGTAAATATGCTTGAGGAGTGCAACTCGTGCATCTGTTGTTGTTACCTTTAGTTAAACCATATTGCTCACTATGAAAAATAAAATGTATTTTTTGTCAAAATGTTCCAAAAACTGATTTAGTATTATTTTTCAAAACTTCACTTACTGATGGTAATATAGAGATAGGACTGTCGTTGGTGGGATCGTTCTCCATTTTTAAATAATGGTATAACTTTACCATATTTCATTAAATTAGGAAACCACCTGTTTCGGGCCATAGACACCGATGGCCTCGTTGAGGGCGGATTATTTTCGTACAAGATAGACTATATAAAATTTTTTTCTAAATTTCTAGTTCTATGCAAAGGTATAAAATTATTTATCCTCCAACAACACCCACCATTAAAATTTGTTATCATAAATCGCAAAACTACTCATGACTTACGTACTACGTTATTATCTTATCATTAATTGCTATAAGTTAACTACATAATTATTAAAGGAAGTCATTTTCTGATAGGCACGAAATAGCAAATGTCACTAAAGTGAAAAGTTGTTTGCACTAGTTCATATTTTTCTAAATTAAAAAAATTAAAGCTTATTTTATTTAAATTTTGGAATAATGGTTTTTTGGAAATTTATTCTGTATATTTTTGGTATTAAAGTAACTTTTGTTATATTTTGGTAAACGGACGACTTAATAATAGATAATAATTAATTATTTAAAATACATTTTTAGTATTGACACGTGCCAGCATCTCTGAAGAATATGGCGCAACTTATGGCAATGATTGGTTGTATTTCATAGATGATTACGGGACAAATCGCACATTAAACTTTTCAGCGCTTCCTCGCGACACTCGCGATATGCTGTTCGGCGATGCGTATTTTTTTTTATATACCAGGTACTTCTTAAATATATTGAAGCTTTACCGGGGCATTAATATATCTGAGAGTTAAATATAGAAGGATAGGCATCGTCAGAAGCGGAAGAAAACCCGGACAACTTTTATTATTATATTTTCTAAAATCTACATATTTGAATTATAACTAAGCAGACACTGACATGATGATGCTTCGTTTCTCACCGACGAACGCGATGCCATACTCGTTGCAAGTCACATAACAGAAGGGCAAACATTAATTTTGAATTATTTGATTAATGTTATTGTCAATAATATTGATGTGTTATTTTACTTTCAGACAAAATTTTGATAAACCAGAAAAAATTATGATTCCCCTTGGCAACGAACCACTAATAAGTGTAAATTTTAACAGATCTAATGATATCAGAGTTGTAACTCATGGATGGATGTCTAATGCAAATGTAAACTGGTTGCTAAAAATTAAAAATTCTCTTCTGAGGGAATATGATTTAAATGTTATTACGATAGACTGGAGTGAACTATCGAAAAATATAGTTTACCCCTTTGCAGCGTTCAGTACACGCTATGTAGGTAGACGAGTAGCCAAATTACTTCACTCAGTGACAGAAACATACAACGTTACGGAACATCGCATACATTTAATCGGTCACAGTTTGGGAGCTCAAGTAATGGGTTATGTCGGCATGTTTTCAAGTGGAAAAATATACAGAACGACTGGTACGTTTATAGGTAAATCATATTAAATTGGTTTGTAGTGTTCTTCTTGAAAACTCAAAGTGAATAGCAAGTGAGCAACTCCCAACAGAGTGGCTAGCGTACCTACTAAATATCTTACCAATGTATTAATCTTCACAGCAAGGGTTTTGTTAGGCAATAATATTTAATATTATAATATGGAGTACCCTCATTTACTATAGTTTGGTATATCAATAAAAGAATAACTTTAATAAATTAATGGTTTAGGATTAGATCCGGCGCGCCCACTTTTTGAAATACCAAAAATGCCAACGGATTTTCGTTTAGATAAAAGCGATGCGTATCTTGTTGATATTCTCCATACTTGTGGAGGAGTATACGGATACAAGGAAAGTCACGGACATGTTGATTTTTATCCCAATAATGGAAAACCAATGCAACCTGGGTGCAAAGGCATTCGCCAGGTGGCCGGTAAGTCTAAAACTCAACTAACATTAGAAATGTGAAAATAAGCCTGTCTGTAGAACAGATAGATCTGTTTCTGAATTCTCAATATATTATTGCTAAATAAGAACATTTAGGCTTAAATGCTTTAATCATTAATTTGATTTAGATTCATGTAGTCATGGTAGATCCCATGAATATTTTGAAGAATCAATTGAATATAAACAAACTAACAACAAAACAGGGTTTGTTGCATATCATTGTGAGAACTGGAAAAAATTTAATGACGGTGAATGTCCTCGAAGTTCAACTACAATGGGGTACCATTTAAATGTTCAAAGTAGAGGAAACTACTATCTTCGAACACGAAATGAATCAAAATATGCATAATCCGTTTAGAAAAAACGAATCGAAGGGTTTCAATCCGGAGTGGACGGATTCTTTTAATTATTTATTTCTTAAAAAAATATTAAATCGCCATCATAATTATTTTACTTTAGCTTAGTTAAACGATGTGTACCTATTATAATTTATGTAAACACGAGAAAATAAACAATTAATAAGATTATTGTACTATTTTATTATTTCCTATACCTATGTTAAATAATGTAATACTTACCTTGATTAAGTTACCATGAAATCTTGGAGCAGACGACGTCCTTTAAGGCCTAAAATTCTAAATACTAAGATGTGCAGTCATCCGGAGGTAGAGAACGTACAATAATTGCACCTACCTATTTAAAAGTAAAAAGACTACATATATATTAAGACGTGAAAGGTTTTTTTTATACCCACCGTAGCCCATGGACATCTGCAGCATCCGGAGAATTGTAAATGCGTTGCAAACCCTACTTCTTCAGGAACCTGTACACTCGGCGTTGGAGACCCCCATATTATAGCGCTCAGGGAAAACCTCTGGTGGCAGATTGTTCCACAGCTTGCACGTGCGTGGAAGGAACGACCGTGACGCACGTACAGTGCTAGTATGCCAAGCATCTAAGTAGTGTGGCTATTTGGTTTATGCGACATCTTGTCGTTTCAAACAATACTATTTTTGGGTTGTTTCCCAAGTAAATTATCAGACATGGATTTTGCATTTTTTTCGTAATGTATTTGAACCATACTATGATATAAAGATCCGAAACATAAACCACTTACCCTTTATCGGATAAATAATTCAAAAAGAGTTAAAGCGTTTTTCCTGTTTCTTATTTTTATTGAGATGTAACGTGAAAAATTTGTACTTGCACCTTTCGGTGTGATTTTGGTACTATTATTTTTAAAAATTTAAAACATTTTTTCAGTATTAATAAAAATCTTTATCAATACTTAATATATATTGTTGATGTTTCTAAATTGAGACTGATTTTACTTGATTAATATACTAAATATTAAAACTTTAAACGCTGTTATTGATTAAGACTAAATAGTAAATAAATATATTTGATGTTCCCACATTGAGACTTCTAAATAATTATTTTTCTAAATAAAAACTTTAACTGATTTTATAGTGTGTATATTTCTTTATTTATTCAATATGATCACCTGAGATTTTCGAGGATTCCCTCTAGCCAACTGTAGTTTAAAGTCACTTAAATCCTTTTTCCATCCTTTGAAAAACTAGAGCTTATGGCAATACGTAGTAAATGACATTTATCTTAGTAATTAAAGGTCTGTTTTATTTGGTACTAGCCGCCCGCGCTTCGCTTCAGGTGTTTAAAATAAAATGTTAATCCAAATGCTTACATCAGGATCATAGCAGCGCAACCGAAGGAACAAATAAAACGAACCGAACCGAATTAAACAAATACCGAAACGAAGCGAACCAAACCAAGCAAGCGAACTGACCGAGCCGAAATGAACTAACCCGAACCCAAACCAAACAAAAAATAAACCGTGCCAAAAAAAACCGAATGGTGCGAACTAACTAAACGACTGAAATATAACCGGATGAACAATTTATTCATTAAAGATTATTTATGTGGCAACATTTCATTACCTTTGTTGCTTAGTAGTGTAAGTTTCTAACAGAAAGAATTTTTCAAAACCGAATCAATAGGAGCAAAATGACTATATTTATTAATAAGAATATACCTATATGGCAACACTATATCACCTACCTCGCTCAGATATAGTGTAGCTTCCTATCGGTGAAATAATTTCCAATTTTGATGCAGTGGAAACAAATTGGCGATGACTTATTGGTTTCAAAAAATGTCAACTCTGCATTACCATTGATTTCAAAATTCATCTAATCGGTTGATAAGGAAATGATTTTTCTATAAAAATTATTAGATTATTAGTAATTATTGCTGCTATAACAAAAAGAGCTCAAATTCCTT
>JAOPUB010000006.1:427113-440865 GCA_027564055.1 Neptis clinioides
TCAAAATGAAGCTACTCACGGAAAATTAGCTTGATAGTAATCAAGTGACAAAATAGGCCCCGGATCCTGTACTATTATATATAACGTCCAGTGTTCTGGAGGGAAAGGTAAAAATTAAACACAAAAATATCAATATTTTATAAATATTCGTAAATGTAAGTCAAGTATGGTACAATTAAAATCAGAGGAAATATCTTTACCAAGTTCATATAAAAAAGGAAACATTTATGGGTCGTTTTCTACACTTTATCCATAAATCTAATTACGAGTTGTAAAAAATATTTATCATAACTATCTATAATGTATTAGGAACTCGGAGTCGGTTAGAGATAGGGTGAAGATACGTTTTAACGTCGCCTGTACACATTTGTATGTATTGTTGCATGTAACAGACTGATTGACACTAGATCAAAATTATATTCACCCCATCCCTAAAAACAAATGACTCATAAAACTGAATTACGACCTTCTTAAAATAAATTGAATGAACCACTATAACACGAATGCACGCAGTGTACAAACAAATAATTGAATCATTACATACATGATAGAGTGTAGAAAATGGTAAATTGTTTCATTGACTATAAATCCAATAAAACAATAACTTAAATTTTAAAGAGATTATACTTATACTTTATTTATTAGAATCATTAATGTCTTGTTTATTTAATTTAACTAAATAATAAAATAATGCAAGTTATTAGCTGGCACTTAAATCTCTCAATACTGAGATTAAGTGGTTGCTAATATCGAGTGTGAACTCGGCAAGTCAACTAACTGGGCAGCTATTTGTATATATTGGACGTCTTAACCAAAAAGTTTTAAATTGTATGTTTTATTGGTTTTACATGTAAAGAAAGCTTAGCCAATATAGTGATGACATTTACAAACTAATTAATAAGAAATAACCATTTTAATACTTTAAGACATAAATAATAACACATTTTAAACAATTTAACTTGCTTTCTTTGACTTAAAAATCTCTTAATACCTAAATACTTTTGACTACACTAATAGTATAACCGAGTCCGTTATGTTACATTTTTATTATCCTAATACTATACTGACATAATATAAAAGGCGGTAGGCAGACAACTCCTTACAACTAGAGACTCAGGAACAGAGCGTGTTCATTCTGGATGTTCTTATTTAAAAGCAGAGTTTACAATAAATTGAAGTAAATGATTTTAAACCTAACAATACTATTTACATTATAAACAAAAACATTTAGTTACTGAATACCAAATGGTTCATCAAACTCAGACAGATTTGACATCTATTTACAGCCGATTCGAATATGTAAGCAAAGATTGAATATATAAGTTATGTCACCAGCAGGAACATAAGGCCAATTGGACAGTAAAACGCTTGTCAGTGACCTTTTGAACTTGATCTTCAATCTTTGATGATGTGTTGTAACCGACTGTTAAAATCTGTTAAGATAATATGTATATAATTCTGTAGTATATATTTGATAAATAAATGAAAGAACTTGTGGTATTTATTTATCATTGTGCCCAGTGTGAAAATTTCATAAAAAAATAATTTATAGCAAAGACCCTATGTGATGTCATGTCATACTTATAAAACTAGGATACTCTGCAATTAAATAATTTATATATCTGCAATTAATAAATTATCTATAAACTTAGTATAGTCTATAAACGCAATAATACAAGGACAAATGCAAAAACAAATTACAACCAGTCATAGGACAAAATTGTTTTTGTTAACCAACAGATTTAAGGAGATTCTGTATTAACATGATTTTTGCTTACCAAGATTGACTCAATTATTGCTAGCTGTTAAACCAAGAATCTCGGGTAAATCTGCCAGTTTAGTAATTTACTTCACTTCAGTCGGTTCACTATGTCATATCAAACACACATAAATAGCTACATGATTAATTACAAACACACACGCTCACACATATACATACCAATATGGTGGCTCCAACTAGCGTAACTTAATAATGAATAATGATCAGTCTTAATAAATTCATATGACCCCTTTATGTAGGATCACGGTACTATTTTATATACATTGTCACTCTGTTACTGAGTCCAACTTAAAATACATTCAAACTCACTGAAGAGAATTAACAAAAAAGCACTGCTGGTTAAGTTTAACAAAAAAGGTCAGCACATTGAAGCAAACAATTAAATCACTTTTGATTATGTCTAAAGTGATGGGCCATGATAACCCATAAATCTTAATTCTATGTTTAACTATGAAACACTTTCCACATTCAATCACCTTATTTTATTACATTATTATGCTATAGGTAATATTTCATTATGTAGGCAAAACATAAAATTTACAATAGGCCTGCCTATTGTAAATTTTAAATATTGTGTTTAAGGAATACAGTTGCCCAAGAGCAATTCCTGAGACCTGAGATTCTTTTTGACAGCAAAACAGCAATTATGGTGCACAATGTTAAGGGATGAACCATGGAATGCTTCATACAAGATTGACTATAGCCACTTACAATAATTTACTAATATCAAATATGCACTAGACAAGCACTGGAATTTGTTATCATAAACCACACTGGTTAAAGGATTCTGTTATTTTTCTTTATCCTGATAAGAACATTACCTCTTTCATTTCTTATCATAAACAGTATAACAAAACAATAGTGGCTTAATATTAGTACAATTTTTGAAAAATTATACTGCCTGCGATTACAATAAAATAATTAAGGATTCACATAATAGCCACATGCCTAGTTTAAAAAGTCTACATCCACTATTAAATTATTAATCAAAACTACCAAGTATTTATTATTGCTGTAGTATATTAAAATTCACATTTGCATTATTGCTACACGCACTCAATGCACGGATCTTTTACTTTGTGGTTTCAACCCACATTGTAACTATTTGTTTGTTACTGCATCTTCTACTCAAGACTTTTGCATTACTTTTACATTACCAATAAATTCTACTATCCTATTTCCATCCAAATCCAACATTCTTCAATGACATGTAATCTTGAGTAAAATAATAAACATTTCACAGACATTGTTTGAGACTAAACTAAGCACAGCGCCAATCGACTTATGTCACAATTCATACATTTAATTAATAATTAACCCAACTTAACTTCAATATGTTAAAAAAACGCAGACTTATCAATTTGTCACTTTGGAAAAGACAACTATACAACTAAAATTAAAAACTATATATTCGAGGAGGGTCAGGAGGGCTTTTCAAAGTTCAAACTGAATTAATTAAATGAGCTGAAAGTCTAAAAGGAGACTAGTTGAATGCAATCACAAATGCTTCACTACAATGACCCCAGGCCGTTGGGGTGGTGGATGATCCATTTTCTTGGTTAATGCTAGAGGTGTGTCTCCTGTTTCTTCACCAAATAGATGATCTCCTTCTAAGTGCCGAATAGCCTCCACTATAGTTTCTAAGTTCTGACGGCTTGTGCTAGCGAGATACAGGCGTGATGGAGCATCTTGAGTGGCATCGGGAAGTACTTCCACTTCAACACGAGGCTCAGCTTTGATAGCTGCCTCTAACAATGGAGTAACGAGTGGTTCAACTGGTTGCTTTTCAGCCTCATCCTCTTCTAACTTACAATCAGAAATATCAGTTTGCTCATGGTGTGGAGGTGCCACAGCATGTAAAATCTCTTGACCTGATTCAGGATATCCCTGTGTCTCCAAAGAATGTAGACGCTCCTCAAGCAAACGACGCAATCGTCTCTCCCTATCTAACTGAACTCTTAATTCACCATTTTCAGACTCCTTTTTTTGTGGTGCACTTGACACTGTAATAACAGCAACTGGTTCGGGTGACCTTGAGTTTGGTGATAGTGGTGTCCTTTGTTGAATCAGGAATTATTGAAGGAACAAGAGACAATACTTCATTTTTTCTTTTCTTAATAGGTATTTCACCCCCTTCATGCTGATTAAGTAATCTTTTTAATTGACAATTTTGTGATAGTAATCTTGTTTTTTCCTGTTCAAGGGAGTATATATATTCAGCTGTTTGTTGCAATATGGCAGCCTGTGAAAATTATTTTTTAGTTAATACACTTTACCTTTTCAAAGAAGTTTCAAAAGGTTTCATTATATTTATTAGTAATTATTGAAAATTCTACAAGAACATACTTTTAATAAATCAAATATATTTTATATAGATCATAGCATATTCATGTTAACATACTTTACTAAGTTTTTCCCCTTCATGGCGTGGTAGCAATGTGCGCAATGCTTGAAAGCCAGCATTGATGCTCTGCATTCTTCTCCTCTCATTGCTATTTGCAATCTCACGACGAATTCTTTTTTCTGCTTCCATAGTTTTACCCCTCAATGATGAATGTTTTTCACTCCTGAAAATGAAATATTAAAAATAATAGTAACATCTAATATTGATTTTATACTAACAAAGTATGACATTATTTTATCAGTGTATTCTTATAGCTGGTGACTTAATGATAAATATCTAATACTAAATATATATATCAACAATTAAAATTGTTCAATGTTTTATCCTTCTAAAAATCATAATACATGTTTCTGGCTACTATGTTTTATAATTTTATCTATACAAAACTTATAGTTTCTAGATAGTTTTAATTGATACTATATCTTTGATCAGTTATGAGAGTAAAGTTTCTAACTTATGAATAATAAAATTAATATATATTGAATTTTAATAACAAATATTTTATTATCATATAATAGTATGTGGTTGTTTTATGAACTAAAATATTATGTTATTGTATTAATTCCAATCACTGAAATTATAAATTTTCGAAATGGTTTAAAATGCAACTGTAAAAACATGTTCAGCTGTTTGATGCGTGCGATAGACACAGCGCTTACTACGCCTCGACCCATCCAAACATGGCGGCCCAACAGCTGACTACAGGCCGGCAGCGGTTCTGATGGTCGGGGCGGAAGACACCACAAATTAATATTTTCTTCTGTATATGGCCCAAATATCAAAATTATTGCGATTGAATGAAATTATAATATGATTTGTGTACAGTTAATTCGGTTGCAAGATATGAGAAAAAATCTATAACCACGCCGGTTACACCTACCTTGAAGTAGCGTGATCATAAGCTTCTTCTTCGTACAAGTTGTAATCTTCTAATTCTAACAAACAAACGTCATTACCGTGCAATGACATAACTTAAGCACAAATCTACCCAAATTAATAATTCCACATCTAAAATAATAGCCAAAAACTGAAATTAGTTTTAGTAGCCACAATGGCGGGAAATGACAATGGGCTAAGTCAGGTGACGCTACACGATTTTTACACTTTATCACAACATAAACCATATATTTCACGTTAAAAATACTTTATTCACTTATACTTTGTTCAAATATAAATATTTTCTTTAATTAAAGAGGTTTTTAAAAAAAAAACAGTAATTTTACGAATCGACTTAAGGGCAACACGAGAAACGCGACATATCGATGTCTAATGTGATCATAGACAAGTAAATAGCAGTGATCTTTGAATAAAATGTGCGTTGAAATTATTTAATATATTTTTTAATTTAATTATTAGTTAATATTTATGTTTTATACGTATAAATTCAGGCTAAATCCCAAATCGTATTTTCTTTCATTTTACAGTGAAAGTTGTGCATTGTGAGCGTATTGAATGCCTGGATTTGTAATTTCAATAACGACGTTTACTAATTAACTGAATTTTATTGACATTCATTGGCATATTTTTTTATTTTATAACTGATTCCAAAAAAACGATTTTTTGCATTCCATAATATTTCTTTGAACAATTAAATCATTATGTATATAGGTGATGGATCGTTTTTTTATTTAAATTATTTTATTTAAGATAAGGTTCAACAAAGAAATGCAATAACTAATATGTAGCAGTTGCTCCTCGGTATTTCCATTTGCGACTGCATTTTTTTATTTTATATATGTACACTTTTAATCGGTCATGTATACGCTGGTACCATTTGTACAGTATGTGTATATATAAGATTTTATAGTTTAAAATAGTGTAAGTTTAAATTAAGTGCGAATATTTTGTAAGTGTATAACGTGATGACATTCGGGCTGTCTTATGCATTTTTAATGCATCTTTCAATGGATTAATGGTAATAAAACTATATAAACTGTGTTAATCGAACTAAAGTTATAATAATTTTACAAAATTTCATTATTTTGAATTGTATTTCGTTGTATTACCTTGAATTTATTTGTTAAATACACACGCACTGAGTATGCTCCATACTACGTTTGTGTTTAGTAATTAATGAAAACTTTGAAATTTATCTGTTTTATGCAGTATCTCTACATTATTGAACGCATCTCTATTTTCTTTATGTTGCCATATATGAAGTATGTTGGCTAAAGTGAAGCGTCTCGACCGAACCCACCAATCAGAAGAAGTTTCAATTTTGAATTTGTTCTTGGAGGGTGGAGATTTTGCTCTGTCGCCATATTGTGATCGACTGTGAGTGCTGGAAGTGAGAAATTTATTTATAAAAGTGTAAATTCTTTGTCTCCATTGTTCGGATTTAAAAGTTAAAAAGTAAGTTAAAAATTAATATAAGTCTTTGTTACAACTTTAGTTAACATTTTAGTTTTTTTAATATTTAACGCTCGAAAAAGGCCGGGTGCTTGATTTTGAAGAACGTCGTTGATTTTAAATTCTTCAATATTTTTAGTAAATAAGTATGATGGATAATTATATGTAATGTCTCCACAGAAGTAATACGTTTATTATATTTCTTTTCCATTTAATTAGTGTACCTACAATTTTACCTTACACGCCAAGTACTGTATATTAATTATCTTTATTTAAGTATAAAAACGTTTCTCTTTTTACCAACCAATTTACAGCTTTGGTAAGATCAATACCTTGTAATTTTACTCCAAATGCGTTTTTCCGGGAAACCCAGTATAATGCATTCACTAATCGAATCGCACGATGAATCATCATTGTACTTCAACCGGCTCAATATCTAAACAAAGGTTCTGCATTACAGTTGTGATCATAAAAGTATGGTATTATGTATTAGTTTTATTTTGTGTTGTTTTTCAGTATTATTCATTAACGAATGTGTAAACTAAGAATATGAAAATTCAACAATATTTTAAGTGAAAGGATAGTGTTTATAAATCGGTAATTTTGTCTTTGAGTTATGACTTTTTTTCTCAAAATATGAAAAAACTTCCATAGTATAAAATTAATAAAATATTACACTAAACGGTATCAGGAATTTAGAGGACAAAAAAAATAGCATGTTTTCTACATAGATATGGGTGGTTCTCTGAAATTTGCTTAACTTTGACCTAATTTTGAAAGTGGTATTTTTGAAAATAATCGGTAAAATTTTTTTCCATGCTTTTGGCATAACATCAACATTCTTACATCTAAAAATACCATCACTGCTCTAGGGACTGACGAAACGTAATAACTGTTGACACTAAATATTATTGTTATGAGAATTCACATAAAAAAGGATGATGGAAATGTATATTTATGTCTCATATACATTTCCATTGTCCTTTTCTTTTATATTTAGGTTGTTCTTTTTTTCAAATCAAATGTAACCTATCATTTAAACTGAACATCAATGCCATCTAGGCAGTAAAAAGAACAAAGCAGGCTAAACTCAAATATACAATAAAAATGTACAATAAGGAATGAGATCAATTACTGATTAATTACCTTAAAATCAACTTACCTAGGGACTGACAGTTTGACTGGCAAATCGCTACTTTCTGTTGCAAATTCAGCAACTACACTTATATAAAAATGCAGTTTGGGTTGTGTTTACAACTAACTTCATATCAATACTATCATAGTAAGTATGAAAAAGGCTTTGTTCTTAGATGCTTGGTATTTTTCAATTTTGTTAATAAAGGCTAGGGACTGAAATATTTTCCCAATGACATATTTTAACTCGAAATAATGTGATAGTATATATTATTGACTTATCATGAGTTAAATCGTAATGACAAGATTAGTAATGTAATAGCAAAAGAATACATGTTAAATCAAATTATTGTTGTAGAATTATAGTTGTGAAACAATTACTAGATTAGGAGATCTTATAAGCCTAGGACTGATATTGGCAGTAGTAAGTAGCATTTTTCAGTAACAAAGAATATTATGATACAATTCAAAATGAGTGACTGAATGAAATGGCATTTGTAATAAGTAGTTAAAATAAAATGAATATAGATATATGATAAAACTGTTGCTAACAGCATGTTAACCAAATTTTGGAGAACCATCCATATAAAGATTTACTAAGCTAAAGTTTTTCATAAATTGTTTCTTAAAAATAGTGTAATATGTCCTCCTTTAAAAATCATTTTAAATATCCATAGATTATTTATTATCATGTTTATTATCATAAACTATCCACCTGGCTTTCCATGGATGAAATTTACCTAATTGGTTTAAAAAAACACTTCCACTTGTGCAACAGTATTTATGAAAAATAATCAGGCTTTCAATAAACATTATTTTATTGTCCCACAGGAATTTGTTATTAAAATCTGTTCAGTTATTTCAATGTCAAACAAGCATTCATAGTTTTACTTAGCTCACACCTTGATATGGTATTGTATTATAATAGTGATATTTAATCATGTCTAGAAAACAAAAATATAAGCCTTTGGTACACTTTCTCTAAATATATAATGGTTTCATTGAAAAAAATAGTGAACGTGACAAACTTTTTTTTTTAGGTTTTTATCTTGCTGTCACCAGACGTGGAAACATAATTTGTGTCTAAATAATTTGTTCCTTTTCTTTAGGTATTGTTTGATTTCCTCATAATAAGCATAATTATGCTATTGGTTGACCATCCTTTGGTTATCAAACTATGATTGGATCAAACTATCATAGTTTGATTCTTTTTAGACATTCGTTTTTTAGTTGAATAGCTTTTTATATTCTAGTAAGTTGTCTTCTTGTTTTGTCTGAAAGACTTTCTTACAAACTTGTTCTCTTGTAACATTGTCAAAGATTCTGTAGTATATTCATAACAAGTGAAGATATTTATATCATTTAGGAAAGTTGCCAGTGTTATCTTGTCATTTTGTGGCAAACTTTGAATGAAAATGGTGTGAGCTAATACTACACCACCATTTCTACACTGTATACCATTTGTACTGTACACTATTTATACTCTGCCAGCTTTGTAGAGACACAAAAATCGACCAGTATAGTATTTTACAACAGTTTAATAACAAAAAGTCTACACAAGGAATAGTTTCTACGACCACAATAAGACAATAGAGCTGTCTGCTTTCCCAAAAGAAGATATTTGGAGTAAAGTGTTTAACACAAAATAAAGTTCAACTTATTGTACCTAGCTATTGAAATGTTTAACTTCGATAACAGCGTTGGTCAGTGCAGTTTCGTATGAAAACACGACATGTCCGCACACAAGAATATTATTTAAATGCACCTTACTGTTACGCTCAATTTTCCGATTACAACAATAAACTTAGTAAAAGTAGATAAGCATGTTACAGAATAAATTACAAAGTTGAATAGCTTCAGACCTTGAGTATTTTGAAGTCAAGGTCACAGCTACATTAGTTCAATAAACCAGAATTAACTAAGTACCTCCTATTGTAGTATCGACTACGATCGCTTTAGGGCGACACAGTAACTAAAAAAGATAAGTAGAGGGGGACAGAAAGAGGTCGTTTACCCTGTGAAGTGAATCAATTTGTGTCTTGTAAGTCGATATTAAGATTTTTGTGTTGTGTAGTAAATATTTATTATGATATGAAAAGGTTTCTGAGATTCCTTCGGCGATCATAACCTTCTGAATATTCTTAAAAATAATATATAGTAAGATTAACGCGGTGCTATTAACGACAAAGCACAGCAATCCATGCTATATTAGTATCGGCGAATAGAAGTACAGATGGATTCCGAGGGACTCTAACTTTGACCTAGAATTATGGAATTTAATTATCTTTTTAAGTATTCTTAATTAATTGAAAAAGGGAATTTTCATATATGCAGACCAGTATGACGGCTAGACTACTATTATAGTACTCCTGGTGGTTTTCTTTTAGACTCCGAGTAACTGAATTACTCTTAGAATACTTGCGTTGTAATAATCATGATTTCTGTCATGACGGCGTATTTATATCGTTAGTTTTTATTTTAGTTCTAGCACACCGATTATGGAATAATATTTTGCGCCAATTAGAATGCCACTCAAATCAATACTACCAATATTCATTCAAATTAGTGTTGCCAGCATCATAATTAACAATATATTTGATGAACAGAGTCAATCCGTCAACAAAATTAGTTTTTTTTTCATCACAATACAAAGTTGTCAAGTTGAAAATAACATCGAATAGTCATTATGAATTTAAAAAAAATTAAGCATTTAGGTCATGGCCCACGGTCTATTATATGGCGAATGTTTAGTAAAAGAAGAAAAAATTCAAGCTGCTAAGCGAAGAGTAGCTACTTCTCATTGACCATTAAACATAAAATTCAATGAAGTCTTACTTCAGCCACGGGCTTTAGGACAAGGAAATAATCCGAATGAAGTAAATATTACATGTTAATTCGGTGCATAGAAGACAGCAGATTTCCAATGCTGATGTTATTTAATTTTTGTTTCTAATAGAATATTGTTTATTTGCTTATTGTTAAGACAAGAATTGTCTGATATGACATGACTAATCTAAATCTATACTTTATATATATTTTGTAGTATAAAGTAAAAAAGAAAGAAAAAGAGCTACGGGGCGCGATACGGTCTTTTTTTATTAATTTGTTGATTCACAGTAATAAAAATAACTTATATACGGGTTATATGATACAATTTTCACTGAGAGGGACCCCAATATGACTTCTGCGATTTGATACATCGGTCGTCTAATTGAGGTCCCTGGTAAAGACGCGATTATATTATAAAATTAGAGATAGAATTAGATATAATTATTAGACAAATACTTAAATTAAAAAAAAAACTTTCTAACATTTCCCATTCTTATTTAAACAATATATATAAACAAACGCTAAATCTATATACAAAAATATTTATACAATTTACAACAAAAAGTAATGATTTAATACTAAAATAGCAAACTAAACAAACTATAAACAAAGACTGAAATATATACATTTTACATTTTATTAAACTTTTTTAAGACTACTGTGCTGAAATTTTGATCTAACAAATAATTTTTATGTTTTTGAAAATTCATTTAGCCACTACTATCTCAATAGAATTTAGCAGAAATGTTGTTTTTTTTTATTATTTATGCTGTGGACATACAAAGTCACCCATATTATAAATCAGCTCAGACTTCAGTGGTTTTACATCGAACGCTTTTGTAGGACAACGCGCAGCGACATGTGCAATATTCACGTTGTCTTACAAAATTATGCCTCAGGAAAACTTTGTTAAATATGATTTTCATTACTGCAACACCATTAAAATATATAAGCATTCTTTTAAGAATATCCAGGTTGGGCTAGTGAGCTGATGCTGCTGTTCATTAGAACCTCTTGGGTTGATAGCTTAGATGGACCGTCTACTTTTACTTCTGACTCACTTCAGGTTAACCTATGGGTAATACTCAGCTTTGGTATTTCGAAAATGATGAAATGTTCCTAACTCCGCATAAAGTTTCAAGTATGCGACTGATGCTAGTACCCAGCGCATTCCAACGCTATAAAGCGTGCCTTTCGCACTATTGGACTATCCGATATTTCTACAACCTATGTTGCCGAACATTCTCTGTATTAGAATAGTATACGGTCAATCTATTTAATCTATAGTTAATCTATACTTTAAGTGCTCTAACATAACACGCATTCACCTAAAATGTCCATCCTTACATAGTATAAAATTAAAACTTGATCGCAAGACTTTAGTTCAAAAAAAGCATCAGATCCGGATAGCTTTACAGTACGGGCAGTAGATCTGTTTTGGGTCTGCTCAAGTTCTAAAGATAGTTCTTGTAGTAATAAAAAAAATAATAAATCCTTCAAATGATTTAAATTCATATCATAAGCAACAAGAAGCGAAAATATTAATTAATATTAGTAAAATAATAATTAATTTATAAACTATCGTCTCTGACGTTTATGAGAATATTGGACGAATTATGCCTCTCTTTACATTTTCGATTTTTTGCTATATTCAGTTCCTGTAGAAATCCCTGATTCGTTGAATCAGGGATTTCTACAGAAACTGTTTAAAAATACACATCTAAAAAAATACATTTCTATTTAAAAATACTAGTGGACACCTAGGGATAATCTTTTTCTAGGGATCTAATAATATCTATATAATAATATATATAATCTAATAATAATATATATAATAATATAATAATATATATAATCTAGGGATAAAATTTTGATAACTAAGTATTACTTAATTTACCTGATATATGTGTGTCAAATACACTGTAGTGTGTGAAATGTTTTTTATTTATTATGCATAATTAAAAACTCTGCTTCTACAGTCTTTTTCTATATCAATTGTAAGTGTAGGAAATTTCATACTCCTCCGGCCTCGCATTTTTCGTTAAAAGGGGTACAAAGTTTTTGCTTCACGTACTAATATATAAATTACAGTAAATTTTCATAACTTTTTAAACAGCAAGATAATTGCGGAAAGGGTAAAATTCGACATTAAACTTTATGTCACAAGCGATTTACAGTATAACCGCAATTACGAAGTTCAGAAAGTATTCGAGTAACGCTAACTAAGCCTATTGCATACCAGCGCGATGAAGCGTTGAGCACAGGGAACTGTAATTGTAAATAAATGGAGGTATTAAAATTATTAAATCTCGATCTGAACATCACAGATACATTTTTACATACTAAAAGTAATAGGGAAGTTATTTGAATTACGCGTACTTTGACAAAGCGACGATTACCGTCGCCTCTATGATAATTATCGCTTTAATACACAGTTAATTAAAATGATTTAAAACTTGTGTTTTTCCTTGTATTGTTGATGATGTGATTTATTATTAAAATTTTGACTATTAGCAACATACATAAATTTCACTGAGGGTCGTAATCTTGATCACCATGAACTGTAGGTACATAAAACAATCGTCTTTTACGAGTCTTTTCTCCAGGAGCACAAGAGAATTGTATTTTCTTTCTACTACGGGTTATTACACTATTGAAAAATCCATTAGGAGTAAACTTTTCACTATGACTTTTCACCTATATAGGTTTGTATATTATTTTTATTATATTGAAAAGCAAATAGACAAATATTATAGAGCTAAGTTTGTTGTCACAGATTTTTAAAAAATGCATATAGGTACATAGAAAACAAAGACAAATTAGTTAGTCCATTTATAACTCAAGAATTGCTGGATCGATTTTGATGAGATTTGGTATAAAGTTAGACTAGAGTCTAGACTATTAGGAAATGACATAGCTTACATGTATCTAGAAAATACTTGGAGATGTTGAAATAAAGAATGAAAGTTTGTAAAGGAGTTCGTCAACTATATATAGAATTGAATGAAAATTTAAGATAAATGCATGTGATATAATTCAATCGAGCGAAGCCAGGGCAGGTCGACTAGTATATAAAGTAACTTTCTATAAATATACTAATATTTAGAGTACGTACAACATTATATGGGTGTTATTATGAAGAAAGTCGCGAAAACTCTAAAAAGAAGAAACTCCTTTTGCATTTTAGTATTTTTTGTATCAGACAGTTTTTTACAGAATATTAGAACATATAGTTAGCTTTTATTAGCTGAATTCT
>JAOPUB010000006.1:472714-486770 GCA_027564055.1 Neptis clinioides
TATAAAGTTTATAAAACTGTATGTTTGTAGCAAAAGAAATGAGTAACAGTAATCTTAGAGCGGATACAGTAACGCTGAGATGAGATGATTATCTCGAAGCTCCAGAGCGGAACATTTGATTTTGACAGAGAAAACAAGAAAGCATGAAATACGCGTTAATAAATAGAAAACAACCCGAATAAACTAGCTCAGAAAAAAAACATAATAAACGTTGAAGATACTGTTGATATTCTAAAGTATAGTTTACCTAAAAAAAACAAGTCTATGAAAGAGCGCCATCTAGCGGTGGATTGAAGAGACAGCTAAATTCAAATATTTTCATTAATTAAAAAAGACTGTCATAACGTTATTTTATATTAAAAAGTTAATTAATATCTCTCAACTGTCAATTAAGCTACGACTCAAAGACCAAAGATCAATGAGAATTGTTTTTTAGAAAAAACAAGAAAGCATGAAATACGCTTTAATTAAAAAAAAAGTACCCCAAATAACTAAATTACTAAGAAATTTAATAAACGTTATTTTTTTGAATCTTATGTTTTTTTTATGTTACACGACATCTTTAAAATACTTGTTTACTATTAATAATCTAAAGCATAGTTTAATAATATTTCTTTGTGAAAAAAGAGCGCCATCTAACGGTGGAATTAAGACCTAGTTAAATTCAAATATTTTCATTAAACCAAACATTCAAAACAAAATAGCATATGGTTATTTTATAATTATTTGTTCACTTTTATCTCTCAACTGTCAATTATCCTGGATCTCCACCTGAGATCAATGAGTGTTTGTTTTTAAGAACTAAATAGTGTCAAATAAAGCGATTTAGTTGGTTCTTAACAAACATACCCTGTAATAAACATCCATGCTAATTTTTGAGAACGCAACTTCATCCGTGTAATGCTCCACTCCTATGGATCGCAGCTTCATGTTATATATCCTAAAGCATTTCTCGATAAATGTCAAATCAAAAATCCCAACACAAAAATATTTTTTCAATTCGAAACTGTCGTTCCTGAGTTTAGCGCGTTCAAACAAACAAAAAAATAAACTCTACAGCTTTATAATATAAGTCTTGTATTTTTAATCTTTGGTAAGAGAGAAGGAAATAGATTTGAAATTGAAATCGTAATCTAAATAAAAGGTATTACATGAGAGTTACTTAACCAATGGTATCGCATTCCAAACTTTCACCGTAATGATTGATCAGCGATCACCAAGCCGCAGACAAACCTAATTAGTCAAAATAGGAGGAAAAGTCAGGAAATGTTGTAATGGAATCGCATAAAAAGTTTTGCTTGATTTCTACAATTTAATAATTACTTCCCATGATATGGATGAATTTACAAATTGAAAAATGTCATCATCAAGATGTATCATCGTTTTTCTTTGTCTCTAATTAATAAAGAAAAATGAAAGTTTTGTTTGTAATCTTTGGTTTAGTATTAATATTAATAATCCTTATTTTCTGTATAAATATTTTAAGGATTTGTTTAATTTTTAATCTTAGTATTATCATGATAAATATACAAATGTAAAGAATATGTCAAATTGTTACCGAAATTATTAAACATTAGTGGCGCCATCTAGTTTTATATAACATAATTAAAATCAAAAATAAATTTTAATTTTAATTTACGAATATAAACTAAAATTTAAATCTACACTTAATAGATACCGTAAAGTGTTCGTAGCGCCATCTCATTTTGTATAATATAACTAAATTCAAACTTTTGTATAGTTGCAAAATTTAAATAGGAACCTTTTATGGTTACACGAAGTGTTAGTAGCGCCATCTAGTTCTGTATAATATAATTTAATTAAAACAATAAATTTTAAGTTATTTACAATAAATAAATACTGTACATCGATGTAAAATTATAAATAACAATTTTAATGGTTATCGTAAAGTATTAGTAGCGCTATCTAGTTTAATTAAGCGTAAACAAAATAAATTCGACTTTAAAAGACAATTGTTACAAAAAGTGAGATTTTAAAACACAAAATTTTAAATAAAATTTAAGTTGGAATAATGTAATATAATTTCTGAATCAAACTCACGCTGTTTGTAGGATTACGTTATTTAATATCAAGTATGTCTTTATTACAACATACAATTACACATAATATTTAAAATATTATCTATGCCTAATCGATTTAATGAAATTTAACAATTTCCAATTAGACAAGCGAACGTGGAAACCTTCGGTAAAGGTCAATGATATCTATTAACTTAGTCGTGGAAAAGGGTGGAGTTTGCCCTAGAAACCTTTACAGCAAATATTAAATAATAACTACTTAAATTAAATATTATTTTCTTAATGTGTAAATTTAAAACTAAACTTATAGGTGAAGCTTTTTTACTAGTCGAACTGACCTGGTTTCACTTGAGTGCAATAAAACAAATTGCTATATTTAGTACATATATAATATTATCCCGCAGAAACTAAGGTTATATCTGGGATAAAAATTAGCTTACGTATTAATCTATGAGATAAACCATTCAAATTACATCGAAGTAAGCCTATCTACAGATTACAATGACAGTTTTATTATATGTATATAATCTAAAAATAGTTAAAGTTATTAATATATTTGTGTAATACAAAACTCACTTTTTACTCGTCGGTTTCACTTTCGCCCAAACTCGTTCCGGAGAGTAGCACACTAATATAAATATCCGAATGTTTTCGGATATTTATGTAATATCCGCCCTCTCCTCCTTAAGTAATAAAAATTATATGTTTATTTTTAATTGATTTATAATATTTATATATAGATAAAATGATAAGAAATTTTGAGATATGTTTGTGAAAATGTATTCAGGCAGATATAAGCTGTCACATCTCTATTTTTAAAAATTTTGCAAATAAAGATATTCCACATTACTCTCAGACCTACAATCTATATCTCTACATTTTTATTTATTTAATAAATGACAAACTCAAACTCAAAATTATCTTATATTTTATCTTATATAATAAAATTATCTTATATACTAAACTTTCTGCAAAGTACATTTGAAACATCAAAATTGGTCAGTCAGTCAGTTTTCTGCTGAGAAGAACTGGCAGGAAACTCAACAGTCGCTCTTTTCAAAATCCCATTATTTACATCAGAAACATACATACAAATTTTTAAAAAATATCTATACTCTACATTTATTAAAAAATTTATCAAGGCATCGATTAAATAAGATTAGTTAATTTACCTATAATAACTTATCCGTAATATTTTATTCTAACGTCGAAGAGCAATGGACGGTAATTTCTTTAATGTTTGGAGTTCAACGCCCTCTGGCGTAACATCTTAAGTTCGTAACCCTGACACTTGACGGACTGATCAATCAAACAAGCTTAAGATTACATCTTACGAAACAAGTTATTAGAAAAATAACGAGTAATATTGCTCTGAATAACTCTATTAGTTGTTAACTTCACTATTTTTTTAGTTAAACTCTACATAAAACATAAATGTTGAAAAAATAACTGACGAAAGTGTTCAGTTTAAGTTATTTATCAGCATTTTTAACTACAACGTATAAAAAATAAAAATAGAGCCTTCTTTCTTAACATAAATCTCATCTCTTGGATGGTGATCATCACATTGATGTTCTTCACGTTCTTATACGCTTATCAAAAATTTATACTTTTTATGTAGAGCAAAATTAAACAACGAGATAATCTTAATAGAACAGCATAGAGTAAGGTTTCTTTTTTTTTTAAACACGTAACGTCTGTTACTTTCTTATTCTACTAAAAAAAAATGTAGAGCTTTTAATTTAATAAAATAAAAAAAATGGTTATTTTAACAAAGCTTTTATAATATTTAATATGTTAAATAGTTTATAAATGTTGCTTTCATATACATACATAACGAAAGTCCGAAACGAAAGTAATTCTCGAACCGCTCCGAACTAGTCCAAACCGGTTCTATCCAGTGCACTCTTCCTGTCATTTCACTTCTTTTTTACTTAAATCATAATAAAATATTCTAACCAGTATTTGAGTTAAAATAAAGGTTACTTGTGTTATAAAAATATTGTAGAGTCATTTTGTGCTTGCTTCAGGTTTGAAATATCTATTTTTTATGAGTTTTACAAGTAAGTGTAGGATCTAGAGCTTGTTTGGTTGATCTTTTTTAATATAAAATGTTTTAAGGAATGATTACTAGTCAAACTGCGTCATTTCTATAGGAACAGAAGTTTTAGATAGATATATAGTTCTACTGTAAATACGAATCAAAAAAAGCTAACAAAATATATTATATTGAAATATTGTTGTATTTCTTTATGTTATCTATAACACTGGTCAACAATGGTTTCATTGATGAAGCTCTAATCGCGCTAGGTGAAGGCCAGAACCTGAACGGTGTTGATTTGTTATTTCCTAACTTTATCTATATATTCTTCTATTGCGAAATTACTTACTTTACTCATTCTAGTTATAATTTTGGCAACATTAATTTGGAAAGTGTTTTGGTTTCGAAGGTTGCACAGCTATTAATAGTAGTAGAGCCGTTGGAGGTTGTAAGTAAAACTTCCTTATATACAAAAAAAATAGGTATTTTTTCTGAAAGTTTAAAGTAAACCAGATAAAATCTAGAGCATACAATATATTATAGTACAATAAATACAAGTATTTAATTAAATGCATATTGTATTAGATTAAATCTTGACATTTGAATGAGTAATAGAGAAATGAACGGAAGAAGAGAGTAGCAAAAGAGCGTTGACATATTTAGCACTGACGATAGATCAGGATTTCCATATAGAGAGCATTTGCTAAACAACAGACATCCGGTAATATTAGGTGACCATGTGCAAATAGCTGAAACACACACGTTGGATCTATAGACTCTACTGTGTATCTAGTGTAAGCACAATTATGTATCCACAAGAATGACCAAATAATGGGAATTAGTAACAACATTTTAATAAATAGATACCAAATTAAATAATTTAGTGTGGTAATATTTGTACACTTTAGCACTTAAAAATCGGCTAGGAGATTTAAAAAAAAAATTAGGACAACCTATAGATAACCAACAAATGTAATTTCAAGAATAAGGTTAAGATGTATATAGTAATCAAATAAGTATTTTATATGAGTATATAAATTATAATACAACCAGTAATATTCGATAAGAAATTTATTTCATAATAGTATTGTAATAGCACGCCTATTGTATATTTAAACCATTATGTAAGAGTGAATAACAGGAAATTCAAATTAATAAACCCTGATAAGAGGAAATATTACAATAACTTTATCGGAATAAACTTGCTATTTTGTACTTATAATTAACACATAACGTCAACGAATAGACCTGTTAAATTTTTAATTAATAATTCTGCGTCGTCTTCGCAAGTAGCAACAACCAAGTATAGCATAGTGTTTTACCTTTAGTGTTAACACGTCCCGACACTTTATCCATTTCTCCTAATAGTGCCGAAAGTAAAGAACTCTTTCCGGATCCGACGGCGCCAACGACTGCTACCAAACTACCTTGTGGGATCTGTACATTGATATTCCTCAAGATTTGCTCAGAGTCATCTCCCCAAGAAAAGTGACCATTTTCAATCACAAGTGGATTTGCTGTAGAATTTAATATTTAAAAATAACAAACCAGCAAAAAAGATAGAAAGTAAAATGTATACACTTGGTAATCTATTGTATAGTATTTTTTATATTTTAGATTAAATTATACTCACGTTCTTTCGGATCATGCTCCACAGAATTCTCGCTTAGTTCGTCACTATTCATGAATTTATTTAAACGTTTTATACCAACAGACGTCTAAAAATGATAAACTTATTGTAATATATGTAGTATTTTGATTTTTTACAGAAGCTTAATAAATTTACTTACATTATATCTTTTATTTTTACAAAGTAGAACAATTTTTGTGCTCTATGAAAAGTGAATAATACTAACTATAGCCATCCACCAACCAAACCAGCATAGTTAAATATATGAAAGTTAAATAGTACAGACATCCATTTAGATGTGATTGTGTTGTAGGAGTATGTTAACTCTACTAGAACTTACTTGCACTACATTGGATATTACGTTAGGCAGCATTGACAGTGGGAAACGAAGAATGTTGAAAAGAGACAACGCTACGAAAGCGCGTTGAGCGTCCAAAACTTCCTTATCATTCACCAGTACAAAGCACCCAAATGACATCAGCGACACCTACGACCATGCCGGGAAATGAAAAATTAAACTATCTAAATTGATGTTTCTAAGTTGAGTGTTTTCCAAGTTACTGTTAAATTTTAAACTTTGTACATAATACAATTTTCATCTTATAGATCTTTTTCTCTTTAATTGAATTTTATATTACATTAAAAATGTATGTTTTATTTTAAATTTAACAGCACCGTCATTAGTCTTGAACTGCTGTCAGTTTCGTTGTACAAAAGATAAATAACGATAAAGTATGTGTAGTTTATTATATTATAACTTAATTCATATAAATATGAAAATTCTTATTGCAAACAAGTTATTCATTTATTAATACTTCCTGTAAGTATGTACGTATATTGTATATTGAACAAGTACAAAATTATCTACCTGTTCCTTTAGGTAAGCAGAAAGTTTTTACTAGGTACAATAAATTTGCAACATTAAATTATACAATTTTTATCTTTCGTACTTTAATAAAAAATTAATATTTTTATATTTTGGATTAACGGATCATATTGTAGCATACACGGCTAAACAATACCTATACCGTTAAATAACATGTTAGATGCATCTCAAACTACGATTTATGTGAGGATAATGAGTGTTAGTATGGTTTCCTATTGGAAGAGCCTTAACACACCACAGCCTTTTTAAAGATAAAGGTGATACACTGGAGGATCTACCTCGATCACTGACACGATGATGATGGGGAGCAAGCCTAAAGGCAAATGCATACAATAGAACAAGGACATCGAAACGAATATTGTATCAGGTTTCAAGACATGATTCTCAGGATCGGAAATCACATAAGTGAAGAAAGTTAAAAACGTTACCTTAAATAGAAACAATTTACAGTTAGTTATACATATATCTTCCTAAAATTTTATATTGAGAATTAATAAACATATTAGGTAAATAATCCAGTAAATATACTAAAAAAAGACGAAGCCAGAACGAAACATATGAAACCGGTTTTGAAATCTTACAAGTCGGTCATTGATCTAAGAACTGCCTCAATCTTGCCGCTAAAACCTAAAAATTCAAATTGTACAGTTAATAAATAATTCTCACACTATTGACGACATAATCGCGTGGTTACAACTAAGAATAAAAACGGACGTAAATTGTACTGTAAAGATCCGACCTTGATGCACCTTGATGCAAGTTATTCAACAATATCGTTACAATCGGCACTTGGAGGATTGTTGAAAATTAAATTTGATCGTTTGTCCAACATCATGATACATTCGTGGTATTATGTTGTGACATAGATATAAAACTCCAGATTTGATTGATTTGCGATATCTAATCTATATGTTACTAAATACTTTAAAAAAACATAATTTGAATTACTAGCTTTATATACGTGATAGATATTTTTAAAAAATCACAATATAACCGTGATATCCATAAATATTATGATTAAAATGATGGGTAGAGGAAGATGTTCTTGTAATTACAATTTACTCATATCCCGTCACTGTTGAATATGAACAAGAAATAATTCATTCTTATTCACTATAGAAAAATTGGGAATACTTGATTACATGTAAGCTGTAATTGATTTGATTGGTTTTTTATTTACGAGAACTATTATATATTACATACATACGAGACTATAGGAAAGAAACTTATTATTATAAATTAAATTATGCATATATGTTTAGTTTCAGTACCTATTAAAATAGCAAAAAATTGAAAAGTAAAACAACATGGAAGGTCAATGTTCCGTTATCAGCATAGCATTTTTTTTCCCAATTAATTGGTACTAAATACTGGACCAACAATATGGATTAACCTTATCTTTTCATGTTTAAAATCAACACTGATTGATCTACATTTATTGAATTAGCGACGATTATTTATACAAACACTCAGATATAAGACACTATCTATAAATCCAACAATAAACATATTTTAATACACCAAAATCTGATAACACCCAAACGATATTTAATATTTCCCCTTTTTTCATTGAGATAACAACAACTTTATCTTTTCATAACTTTATATGAGTATGGTGAAATATGAACGAATATCCTAGTCTCTCTGTTTGCGATCGAATCTTATTTTTTTTAATTGTTAAAGATCACACTTATGCTAATATTTAAGTTTAAACTAAATACTATACTCATTTTTGTATAAAGTAAATAGATAAGCTTAATCCTAATCTTCGTCGTTTCGCGATGTGTACGCTGACAGATTATGATTATATATATAGTATAGTTTAAATATTTTGAAGTCATCAAATTCACACATTCACAACTAAGCGCAATGTAAGTACCACTAGTATAAAAATAAGATAACATTGCACTTTACTTCGACGTATGAGTTTTAGATAATTTTGTTATTTTTTATAATACTTTGGGCAAAAAAAATATCTTGTTAAATATTTGTCAAAAAAATTTCTTGATATCGAAGAAATTTCACGCAGCACCAAAGTTAAATGTATAATAGAAATATGTGAATGACGGAAGTCTAAAAAGAATTAGATAATTTGTAACGATTTTTGCTATATAAAGAGTAACAGCGCAATTTCTATAAAACATTGTCTGAAATCATGTAAAGCTATAAATAAATCTAGAAATTTATTTTCCTAAGATAGGCTATTTATTTCTGCAATGTAGTTAGAGTTGGGGTTATTGAATTACATTGACGAAAACAATTATTTTTCATCTTTATTTTACGAATAAATCCAAAGAAGCACTTTTTACACTAATATCCTTTAAAACATTTTGAGTTGGATTTATTGAGTCTGACAGAATTCGATCCGTTTATAAAGCCCTATTATTTATCTATCATATAGATATGTATATAGATAGATACGTATTTTACAAGACGAGTATAATCATAATTGGTCAACCACGAATGATAGCACACCAACAGGATTATTAGAAGCTTGCACAAGTGTTGAGGGTATCTTATGCTTTGAGCTATTATAAGAAACGGTATTTTTCCGATATACTAGAATAAACGAACGATGAACTTAGAAGTGTAATACATCTATTTCATAATAAATATGTTGTCTAAATCCATTGAAGATTTTTCTGAAAATTACTTTACATTATTTCGTATAAAAAATGTAGCTAACGCAATGTTAATTCTATTTCATTAATATACTACACATAATCATTAATTATTTAAAACAGTAATATAATAGCAAAAGTCATTTTATCAGCTCCTTATTACAAGTTATTTAACAACTGATAATTATTGTTTTCTTTGTGCTCCACGTAACATAGAACAAAGATACGTTGAGCAATTTAACAACTTCATAGATCTTATTTGCAAAGCGATTTCATTTTTGTTGATTCTTCGTATTTCTTATCAGAATTAATTTATCAACTAAGTCAAGTGACCCATTGCAAATGTAATTACACTATTTATGAAGCTACTGATCTTTAGCTTTTAGGTCTATAATATAATTATAAAACAACTTCAGTATTAAAATCTTTGACTAAAAAATTGAATCAAGTCTTACAAAAATAAATTAGTAAAATCAAAATTTAAGTATTCGAATTTTTTTGTTCTGTGTGATTTGACTTACCAAGAATGGAGCGCAGGACCAGATAAAAGAAGTAGCAGAGTTAAGATAGGCGGTTTGTTTTAGTACTTTCATTTCTCCGTTTCTTATTTTAAGTATTTGTTCTTCAAAACTTGGCTCCCAAGCATACATTTTCAGGACCTATGATAGTAAGTTTTTGACATGTCATAAATACAATATACCAAAATTTATAATGATATAATAAACAAAATACTCGACGTACTTGATTTAAATAAAATATAAGTTTAGAATTCTAAAAATTCTTCTACTACTCCTTTATTACTCTTCTACTTTTATTAATTGTTTTGTATTATTTTTAAACATACATAAGTACTTTTATATAATTTAATAAAGGGACATCATCTTGATCACGTATATCGTGAAGCTGCACCGTTTTAGAGAAATCAGTAATCACGGGATTTATTCAGCTATTTTAGCATTTAACTGTGCCTTGACGATAAGATATCGATATGACCGAATGAGATACCAAATTGGAGATAACGAGCGGGACCTTGAAAATATATGTTTCACCATATTATGCAATTTAATATATATATATATATTTTATTCCATAAAATATTACATCGAACCTTAAATTGTATCGTTGTATAGCTTTCGAAGTATAGTAAATAGTGTTGAAATCTAACTAATCTTATAAATGTGAGATAGTCTGTATGTTTTTACTCTATCATGGGAAAACGGGTAAACGAATTTACGTAAAATTAAGAATACTAATACATTATAATCTGAATTAACATATAGGCTACTTTTTATCCCAAAAAGCACATGAATGCTTTGATTTAGCATTAATATATGGGAAATTAAATAGTTTTTGATAAATCTAAGTATTATTCGTGAAAGTAGCACCTGTCCTTAATATATTATGAGCTAACAATCATGTGCAAAAATTACACAACTGCTGATAACGATCATCACCGTCTATAGACTTATATAGTCTATAGACTTGTCTTTCAGCAAGGTAAAGTTTAAAAAGGGACCTACCTTAATGCCATTCAGAACTTCATTCATAAGTTTGACGCGTTCATCTTTGTACTTCATTTGTCTTACTTACAGTTAAAAAATGTTTATTGTTGGAACCATATTCTCTAGTTAAAACTATTTTTTATTTAATACCTTCGTTAAAACTAGATTTTAATTTAATACAGTTTTAAATATTTAACTATTTAGTGAATAAAATATCTTCTACTTAAATTATTATTAGTTGCCAAGGTGACAATATTAATTATAAGAAGGTAAATATTTATTTAAGCCTTCTTCTTCTGAATTGTTATTTTTTATTTTTCTTCTACTTACTCAGAGTGAGTTTGTGAGTGACTGAATGAATTATCAATATAACGTGCGAGAGCTGCTATATTAAGCATTGTCATTGGGGTGCTCTTTTTTGAAAAACATTTTTCAATTTCACTTAATATTTAGTGATTAAATTTTCTATTCATGAAAAAAATTAAAAAAAAGGGCAATCACATTTATTCGCTTATTTATTCTGTTGCAGGGACTAATGGAAGCAAAATTAAACGATGAATCAAATGGCTACATTCAAATAACCAAGGAGAACCACTATGTCATGCAATTGTTAATGGATATGAATATTGTTAATAAAAATCCTTACAACAATATGGAAGTTAAACTTGCTTTCTAATTCATACTAGCACTATGGTATGGCATTAAAAGGAAACCTTCTTTTGTTTTGTTGACGAGTATCCACCATAAACATAGAGTTGGAGGGAAAATGATTAGAGAATAATGTCTCAGCAAAAGCAGATATTGCTGAAACTAATTACCCATTTCTAGCAAAATCGTTAAATTAATTATATGATATTTTGAATAAACATTGAAATTATATTGTCTTTTATTTGGTTACAAAGAAAAGAAAATTTATCCCTTATAACATTATTTTGTAGAACTCTCTCTAGGTCTCTACCATCGTTTATTTTTTTAATTAATATTTATGAGAATAATTAATGGTTGATGGAATTAATGAATTGTTGGAGAAATGTATGAAATTGTAAGATACTTCGAAGTGGCATAATTTGTCATTGTCTTGTGTTCATTTATATTTGAGGTCAAGTAAAGAAAACAACAGATGATCGATTTCGTAGAAAGTGGCCATGGCCATTTTGGCTAAAAAGTCTGGGTCACATGCTGCATGATTAAAACGCGTAAATTTTATAAATATAGAAATAATAAGTTATGCCACAACACCAAACATTGTTATTCAGTAGTATAATGTATAACTATTCAAACAGAAATATAGTTATTTGTTTTGTTTCAGTTGTAATGACATACATTAACATAACAAGCGTGAAACTGTTTGTAAAAGTACAAAATATATTTGGAGTATGCAAAGTGTTTGCTTGTCTCATTGTTATTGGCGGTGGCATATATGGAATATCTAAAGGTAAGACTAATACATAAAATATAACAATATTTTTTATTGGGGCCATAATAATTAATTGTCGAATTACAGTTTAAATGTTTGAGTACAGTTTAAATTGGGTGCGGTTACAACATTTGTACTACGAATTTTAGAAAGGAAATTAATTGTTACCTAAAATGTTTTGGCCCAGCAATTTGGACGTTTCGACTAGATCAATGCATCCCTTACGGTTATACAAAAATCTAATCTATAATAGCAAGGACTTTTTTATTTTTAGACGATTCCCATGGAATGACCTGTCGTAAGTATATAAATAAATCTAAATTTCCAATTAAATTTCAAAATGTAATATAACCATTGTTTCTCAACAAAGATGGATCAGACCCCATCGCGCTGAGTGAGTGAATAATAACGTTACTTTTGTTTTCTTAATGTAAGCAAACTTGGGAATTTGTTTGAACAGTACTCCGAACTAGATTTCATCTCGTGAATTATTATTAAAATGCTGGAAGCGCAGTTTTTGCTAAAAGGATTGGTTAGACTGGGAAGTAAGGGTATACACATAACTAACGTTATAATCATCTAAAATACCAATTTTTTTTGTTTATTTACCAAATTTTATTTAATTAATTTTTATGAAATTGGTTAGTTAAACTCAGAATATATCATATAAAGAGTGAAAAATACGGGAAGAAAAATTTAAACTTGCAAAAAGAAATTGAAAATAAACACAGGAACAACGTGCACGTGTAAACAACACAAAACTGTTTTAACACTTCCACTAACACCACTTCAGATCATAACCTCTCTAAGAGTTCACTCGATGGAAAAAACTATGATAAACTAACATAGAAAGTAGAATCCAAACATGATGTTAAGGAATATATTTAAAGCGTAGGATTAATAAACACTTTTGTATTGCTTAATATTTAAATACAAGATTCATTTCTTATCTGTTTTTTTTAGAATACAAGCAATTGGATTACAAACTACTAGTGCTCCTCTAACTCCTTCAAGTAGGATAGAACGCTTGTGTTAGGAGTGGGGCACCTCAGTAGTCCAGTGTGAGTGAGTCCAACCATTAAGCCACTGAGCTACTGAGCGCTTTCAAACAGAGAGGACCTGTTCTCCTGTTAATTAATATAAAAATAATGAAACAGACTTCGCACTAATACGCTCCCAGACCTGCATCACGAAATTTTTGATGAAATTAATAGAGCAGGAAACCATTTCCAAACCACTATTACATTATTGCGCTTAAACTAATGGAATATTCGACTCACAATGTCTATTATGAGATAATTCAATTTCCATAACATTATAATAATAAAATAATTTACTTTCAGAGAACTGGCGCAAACCCGTAGCACTTAGTACGGATAAGCGCAAGAAGGTATGGAAGAGCAAGGAGTTACATGGACGCTTTTTCTTCTTTAAAGCGTCCGTATCTTGGTTATGGTTCGGCAACCTATTTCGGAAAATCGGAGGTTTTGTCGGTTCAATTATGGACGAAGTTATCATGTCAAGGAACTACCGGACGTACATTGTGAAAGATGTCAGCGTGGATATATGTCGAACATGTCACACTCCGCGTGAATCACTCAGACACATTATTTCCGGTTATCCTCGTCTTGCTAACGGCACATATTATTAGTATTTGGACACACACAACCAAGTGGCTAAGGTTATCCACCAACAACTTGCTCTTCGATATGGCCTAGTGGAATCCGAGGTTTCTTACTATAGATGCCCGACACAGTTCTCGAAAATAGTCATGTCACGTTGTATTGGGATCGAACTATCATCACTGACAGGACTATTGTCGCCAATAAACCTGATATAATGGTGATAGATTGATCGGAGTGTAGTACAATGATTATTGACATCACCATCCCACATGACGGGAATCTTTCGTCATGTGGG
>JAOPUB010000006.1:528984-539622 GCA_027564055.1 Neptis clinioides
CGATTCGGCTTTCGAAATTTTCAATTTTTTTTATTTATAACAAGAAACAGAAAACCAGTCAAAATTTTTAATATCATTTAATTAACTTCTAATTTTTTTTATAACACAACAAAAATCCTTAGTTCACCGTTCTTTATACATGATATTAATTTCAGAGTGTTAACCGACGGCAAAGTGAGGACAAAGGACCTCGGAGGTCAATCTACTACCAAAGACTTCACCAACGCGATCATTCACAGCCTTGTTCACTGAATATCGAAGATTGACGGCGAACTTATAACAAATAATTTTAATTAGGAAACATGTTTTTCATCAAAAATAATAAGACATTGCCTTAATATGATGAAGAATATCCAGGTTTAGTTCACTTGACCTGTTTGTTTTTACATTATTACATCGTTATCTCTAAATTTAAACATAAAATAACATTTATTTTGACTTTTAAAACTACTATTCACGGCTGTATAGAAATTTTCTTATTCAGAATTTCGTCCGTTTCCGGTGACTTTGTTCTGTCCCGTTCTTACCAATGAATATTGGTATTTCGCTCCTTTTCTGTGCGTCAGTGCCATCTAGTATCGATTGGCTGTACTTACTAGTTCATTATGGTATAACATAAAAACGAGGATCCAAAACATTTTTGTTCGATTTTTAAACTGTTTATAGTATTCGATTCTTTTGTGGAAGTTGTTCAAAATCTTTTTTACTATTTACGTCTCAGCGCCATCTAGCATCGAACAGCAGTATTTAATTGCTTTTGGTGATTTAATTAAAATTGATAATAATCTATAAAGCATTCAAGCAATTTCATTTATTATAAGATTTCTAATTATTCCCTATATTTTTTTATTTAATTTGTACATATATTTATTTTTACAATATCAATCAATTGTACAAAGTTCGCCGTCTTTGAAATAGGTAATTTACTCGTAGAGTAATAAATGTAATTTATTTATTTATATTGTTTTCAGAAATGTGATCTGTATACCATAGAAAAGATAGTGACAGTATTAAGTGTAATGTTACCAGTTATGATTAAATCCTAAATTGTTTTATATTGCGTTTTATTGATAGCACTGTCGACCACTATTATATAATAAATCTGAACTGATTTGATTATTCTTTATCCGCTACATACATCCCGAATAACATAAAATATGTGTTGCCATAAATATTTTTAAAATAAATTAATTAAAAATATACGGTCAGTAAGAGAAGGTTTTCAGAAGCTACTAGTCAGATTTCGTAAATGCTTTCACTGATGAAGAAGCGTTTTCATATGATATAAGCGAAATTTTTTCATTTAATTTATCAATTAATGATTCATTGTTACTGATTAACTATTTAAGACTAGATTGAAAGTTATTATAAAAATACAAAGCCGAGGGCGACGTGACAAGTAAAACAGTTTATTATTTGTCTATTTTATTATGGAAGGTTAATTGGTATCTGATGACATAATGTCTAGAATGCGGTCGGTATAACTCTATGAGCAGCTAGTTTCTTTATCCTGTCTGATATTATGTACTTCAATGCGTTGGGTGCAACCTGGAAAATAAATTAAGCAATATTATTCACTTTTAACAAAATTGTGAAGCATTCTATAGATTCTGTACACAGCGCCATCTATGTTTTAATACGTAAAATATTGACAGCGCCTGTCGATTTTTTAAGTTTGGAAATAAAATCGCAGTTTATAGCATTACACTGGGAGTCAATCATACCTTCTCTGGATCTCTGTACCAAGTTTCTTTTGATAATCTCCTGTATATCTTGAATTCAGGGAAGTGACAGATTTGGTTAATTCTTGGCAACAAAAGTTCTATTGGTTTTCCTTGACCTCTCTAAAAAGTGAACAACATTTTTGCAAAAGTATTATCCAAATTTTTATTAAAACTTTTTATTCACATTGTAATAAGAAGTACTAATACGACTTTTCTAGAATAATGTCTTGAAGAAACCGATTAAGACTTTAATACGCCTTCAAATACTGTACACTGTAATTTAACATTTAATCTATCTATAAAGTTATTGTTTATGACTGCTCGATATAATCGTTTATTAGTATGTATTTGGAGGTCCGGATACATGGAAGTATAAACAGGACGCTTACAGGTTATAATTGTGTTTAGTATATACGGAGTTGGAGAATTGGTATTGAGTAGTGTAACATATTAAAGAGTGGTTGAACTAGTGCGCGAGCCTATTACAATAATACAAAGATAATTATAATAAGCGTATAAAATATACACAATATTTGATTTTAAGCTTAATAGAAATTAAAAATAAATTTTATCTGTAGATTAAAATACCTTAAGAGGTGGTGGCCTAAAGTCCTTCTTAGGTCCAGCAATCTGACCAATATAGTCCATATGTTTCTTCCACTCGCTCTCAGTCCAGCCTCGTTTCTTCTTAACCTCCTTTATATCTTGTTTCTTAAGATCAAGTACACAGTTAGCTAGTTTAGAATAACAGGTGGCGTTGGCGGCTTCGATCATGCGATCTATTCGCTCTAACCGCTCTGGGCTAAATCGATTCTTATACATGCGTTTTATTATAAGAAAACGACTGAAATTAAATTTTAAAATACTAAAAGACATTGTCTTTACAGAAATAAAACGATTTAAAATTATTATTCACTAGTTTTTTTTCTCTGAAATATATATTTAGATAGAGTAATATCGTGTTAATAAATAAATTTAATTCAAAAATAAATAAAAAACGTAAATCTCTAATATTTACCTTTTTAGAACATACTTATATAGCTAGGAAGAAGTTTGAATTTAATTAAAAATTCCAGACAAATACATTCGGTTTCATAAACTTTAAATTTCTAATAATTTAAGCGTAAATCATGATCATGTCGTCAACATGATCATGTTTTGCGAATTGTCATAAAAATAAGTAAACTTTTGGTGTCACGTGCTTAAAACAAAAGATAATATTGACGCACTGCAATCCAATAACATTCTACGAATGTCGGCATGATTTTACGATTGGAATACTCCTCAGTCGAAGACGGGTCGACTAGTTAATATATATTTTAGAAACACTCTACAAAAACCTCTCGTTAAGAAATATATGATAGTAAAAACAAATGACGGTAATAAAAGGTAGACTAAAACTAATCAGTCCAAAATCTTTGGATTATGTGAATTGAAATTAGAATCTAGATTCAAATTGTACATATATATTTCTTATTTCAATTTGTAATCCAAAACCTTTGAACAATATAAAAAAATATTTATTTAATTTGTTCTCATATAATTCGTAATAAAATATAATCATTTACGAAACACATATTAACTTGATCTTGGATAAATTTTCCTGCAGTGTAAATGATTTTAATATATTACTGACAAAGGCTTTCATGCTAATAAATATAATTCTTTCTGGAGTCAATAGAGTAAATATCTGTCTGTAAAGACATTTTTTCTCAACTGAATATTGAGTACGAGGCGGACTCCAGAAAACTTTAGTACAAAACAAGGCATATGACAATATGTTTCCAACAGTTAAGTTGAGTTTTTCCTTCAATTCAGATTATACAGATTGTTGTAAGCAGGCTTGTTTTTGTGTTGTTGATTTTTTTCATTACGAATCTTCATTTTATTAATTAGCAACCCGAACAACTTGACTTCGTCTTCGTTGAAGTTAGTTGTATTATGCAAATTATGTATTCCTTGATGTCAGTGTTCAGTATAATTTGGACAGCTTTTCGAATTATTTATTGAAAATGCGGTTTTATTCCTTGCCTCCTGTCTGATGAGATATTTAATTCTTTTCAATGATAAATTTTTGACTGCGTTCACTTCCAATAATAAATTAAAAGTTCATTATTTATATCAACTTAACAGGATGTACACAAATAGAATATATTTTTTTCATAATACTTATAATTTCAATTTTCTGGTTTCCGGAAATTTCTCTTTATATGTGTTGTACTTTCCAGAACTTTTCTAGGATGAAAATTAATAAGTTTTCGATTAACGACGTAAAATCCGACATATTTTGAGTGCATTAGCTCATTTGACGTCAATTTTTGGCAGTTCTCAAGGACCGTCAGCTTGAGTACTTGATATCAATTTCAAGTTTATACCTCTATCAGTTCATGAAAAAATTCACTCGGCGTATGGACGGATGGACGGACGGCAAAGTGGTCGTATCAGGATACTTTTTTAATTTGCAGAAGGAAGTTTTTAAAAAAGATCAAATCAAAAAACCTAACTAATTAAAAAATTGTCTATCTAAAGTTGTGTTAGTAGTATTTTTCTTATTATCACGACAACGAAGGAAGTCATTAGTAGATTACATTACTTAAATTTACTTGATCTATTCAACGTTACATAGAAGTGAAATGTTGGATGTGTGGGATAAAAACTTTTAATCGTTTAAATTGATATCTCAGGTTGCCAAGTTACTTAAGTAACGAGAATAGAGAGAGACTTGTTTAATTTGCATCAAGACTGAAGAGGAAAGATTTGATTTATTATATTTTGATAATTCTATTACCGCTGGAAATCTCTACCGTACCAAAATTTGCATCATATTGACATAAATATTATAATTAACTTATGATAGCCATTTAGCAGATTAAGTTGAAGACAGTAAATAACTATTTATTAAAATTCTTTCAACAACATGAATTTGTTACAATATTATGTGTGTATAATAATTAATAAGAAGACGTGGAAACTTGTTTATAATATTAAAATAGTGAGAATGGATGACATGAAACTTATTGATGATCGCAAATAAAGTTTAACATGACCTCAAGCTACACTATGTAACAATATTCACATTTAACAGTACTAAATTTAAATAACATTTTTGTACTACCACGAATAAAAAGTACCTTTCTCGTCCGGTACTTAATGACTCGAAAGTGTTAATATCAATTAAACTGCTATATAGATGTTACGTCACAAGTTATTTAGCGGTTTAAATATTTTAAATTTATAGCAAAACGCAGATTTTCAACAACAATAATTATTATAAATTAAAAGTATAATTTATTATTTGTTTAGTTTTGATCAAAGAAAGAACTAATCGAACCATATTTTTGACAACTGAGACACAATAGCAAATTTTACTGAATATAATTATGACGTAGTTTATTATTGTATTTTATTTTGAGGTATCAGAAAAAATATCCGTCGTTCCGACACAAAACGACTTTACTTACTCAAGTAAAAAAAGCATTTCTTTGTATGCGGTACGAAATATACTAAGTTATCTTATGCAGGTTGTAAAATTATCACACACGATCATTTAGTTCATGTACGAAATTACATTTGGTCAAATCAAATTACATATAAGATACTTTTTATCCCGGAAAACTTCAGAGTTCCCTGGGGATCGTATCTAAATATTTTTATACCGCAACAATATATTGAGATGAGATTAAATCTTCTTTTGATAAATAAGTAAGTATAATACGTGGTAAGCCGCACCCGAGTAAAGCCGGGACAGGTCGGCCTGTATTTTAATATATAAAATTATATTTAGTATATATCCAAAATTGCAATATTTGAATGGATGGGTTTCGTCTCTGCATTCTTTTATAGATATCAAAGTTTTCCTTACATCCACGGCTTGTTTCCACGTGCATACTAAGATAGGATAATATTATTTTAACTGAATATTTACACCTTGCTGTAAAGAAATTGAATTCATTTAAAATGCAGTATTTGCTGTTATTCCGTTCTGTTCGTGATACCAAAAACCTTTACATTGTTATACTATTATTTTAGAAACACATATACATTACACATAGACGAATTGAAATACAATTTACATTACTAAAAAGCTGTCGCCTAAAGAATATTTTATACTAACAATAAAGCAAAAAAGATGTGTTTTCATTTAAAATGGTTGAATTAGTTAAACGACGCAGAAAACTAAATAATTTTCAGCTTCTGAGTACTCTAGTATTTTGGCACAAAACGTGCATACTGCGTCACAACTAAGCAATGTAAAGCTCGAAGCTCTTTATCTGATCTTATTAAAGGCGGCATGGAACCCAATTCCGATCACGTAGACAATTATTCGAGTAAAGTGTGCGGGCTTGAATCACTAACCTCAGTGAACGACCAACTTTTACAATAAATCCATCCTGGCTTCGACAGTTAATCAGTCCTGCGATAAAAGCTTTAATCAGGAGTTGGATACCTGGGCCCCAACTCTTTTATTCATTACGCTATTTAAACAAAAACTCCTAAAGTTATAAACTATATTATATAAGTTATAAACTATATTATAGTCATAAACTATATTTATAATAAACTTAGTATATTATAAATATAGTTTATGGTGATTAATATATTTTTTGAATACGAACAATATTACTAACTACAATCAACACCTACCAATTTTAGTGTTAAAAAAAATCAAAAGTTCAACTAATGACGAATCACAATCAGGCAGATAGCGTCAAACATGCTATCTGATATAATAAGTGGTCACCGTCGCTCATTGAAAATCGAATAAAAGGTGCGGGTGCGAATAAGAAAGCGGGTAATAAGATAAAATATTTAAAGCTTATAAAACTAAGAATCAGGTTCAACAATTTAAACAAAATGTTCATAGCAACGAAGTGACATAGACAAGTTCACATAGACCGGAAGGCGCCGAGCATTATTTTTGAAATAAGTCTCATAGAGTACCTTGTCCGTCGCTTATTGTTTACGAACAAAGCGAAATCTCCATCGTCCCCGGTTTGAATTCTAACTGAGATAGTCCGCTGTTCCGTGCTGTTCGCCTCCAACTTATCCGTCTTTGTTCGACAACTATTGATGCCTGATCAAACTTTCTGCGTCTACGTGATCTTACAATATTATTTTACTCATTTATATATGAAATATATCCTTCCATTATATTTAATATTGCTGGGAAACTTATAGCCCAAAGTTGTTTTCTTTTATATATTGATGATGTAATTGCAGTTGCTGTCTTTCTTTTAAATATTATTGTTGCATTATAAAGCTGATATATTTTAGATAACAATAATCAACTAAGGTTTTTTTTTAAATCTTATGTATGTATGAAAAATGTATACTAGGCTTACCTAACATACATTTTTCCTTTTAGTGTATTTTAAAGAAATAACTATTACAAGAGTTTCTTTTACCATATCAGTTTTTAAAGCTCAATTTGGTCACACATAATTTACTAGCACATTATGTTCTTTAAAACCTCTCCTCTCACACTTTAAATCATGTGTTTTACTATAGTTTCACATATTATGATCAGAAAATTAATCTAGAGAAGCATAACTTTATCCATAAAATCTTAAAAACTTAAGATAATCCAAAATTGTTATGAATACTTATATATGAATTCTCTATATTTTTGAAAATTTGGGAAAAATCTTGATATAGAACTTAACACTCTTGCCAAGCTTACTTAATTATTTCATAATGAAAATACCACCCTTGAATGAAATAATTGCCTTCGTACATACTCATTGAAATCCTTGATACAGAAAAATTTTATTTGATATCGTGGAAAGAAAAGACTAAACCATTATATGCAATACCGTTTATAACGTAATAAAAAGATGATTAGTTAAGATAATGTTTAACTTTTCAGGTAATTGGTTTTAGGAAACTAGCGCTCTTCTTCGTATTCCGGTGCAACGCTTTCAGCGAAGACACTCATGTGAACAGATGAGAGACGTGGTCCAATTTGCATAGCGTAATGGACGGATTATTTACACTCCAGTTTCTTCAAGTTGTTTTTTTTTTTTCATTTCCTCAACAAATAATTTAAGCCCTCAAGTTACATCTAATAAGAGTAATCTTTAGGTACATGATTTGATAGAACATTGAAAAACAAACGGAAAACATCTATTAGGTTTTTTAATATTTTAAATAGGTACTATATTTATTTATTCAATATAAACAAAAGAGACACTTTTAAAATAATGCAATTAATTTACATCTCCTGGTTGAAATAAATAATACTAAACATAGCAAAACAGAGCATAGAACATTTCATTTATCATATTAGCAAATTCTGTTAACACAAACACTAAAGTATTGGTAAAATAATCCTGTAAAAATATTGTATTTTTACATTCAAAAAAGTGTATGAAGGACTTGAACTTATTTTTATGGAATGATGGACGGATTAGCTAGAGAGTACCTCAATCCTTGATAATGTCAAAACAAATATTATAAAATAAAACATTATATATTATAAAAGCCTCTGTCTATACATAATCTATACATTATATTTTAAAACTTCTTAGGGTAACCTACTTTAAAGTGAAAAATACAAGTGGAACCGCGTAGATTTGTTCCATTTATTTATCGACTTGGCACGCGGCTTTATCTCTTGTGACAGAAACAGAAAATGGAACAGCTCTTATCTAGATCTTTAATCGCGTTGAGAATACATAGATATACTACTTTCTACGCCTTAAACTAGCTGCAAGAGGCACTCGTACTTTTTATTTAGCTTAATTCTACTTACTTGCACAATGGTTAACTGAGCCAACCTACTTTACGAATTTGTTAAGAATTTTCAACTCTTACAAATATAACACGAATTTTATATACACTTATAAAAATAATAGATATATTTATAGCAGTTTCCTTTGTTTAAGGACAAGAAAAATTGTTCCATAGTTAAAACTCTACCGCTCCCGCTCCTACTAATGAAGGGGCTACTCTATTCAGTAGCTTGTATTACATGGATACTGATTTATTTTATTTTTAATACTTTGTAACTCGATTTGCAATGGTCTATAACTTCTAGAAGTATATAAATACTGTAACGCTATTTCATTTAGCTTTGTAGATTCCAAAAACCTCTCACCTTCACCGCTCGAACTCTTTATCTAATTTAATTAGCAGATATTGAGACAACACTCAGTTATTGTATAGAATCCAAATAACTTTATGCAGAATTAGGACGGAAACGCTTAACAGTTCGAAGGAACATTTTGTATTTTCGAAAGAGGTAGAATAAGATTATTCTAAGAAATCTGTCATCCGGTTTAGCGCACATCTTTTAAAATGATTTTAGGTGTTGCTATCATAAAACATTTACAATCTTCAAAATGATTCTATATCGTTGAGGATTTCTTGTTTATCTACAATAATTATTATTTGCTAACATGATATATTCATATCATTATAATTAACTAATCTACACTTATTAATAAAAATGTAAGATGTCGAATGTCTGTACATGGAAGATATCTCTCTATTAAAGCCAAAAAAACTTTTCTTAATTATTATCTGCTTGTCTGTAGTATTAGTACGCGCATCACCCTCAAACAGCTGGACCCTTTAGCGTGAAATTTGGCATACAAGCATTTTATCAGCTGACGTATAAATTAGGATACTTTTTATCCCCGAAAAATGTATAGTAGTTCCTGTGGGATAAATGACCACTATTCATATATCTTAATAGATCCGAATGAAATTTTGTGCACGTATAGTTTGTAGTCTGGGTTATCACCTAAGATATTACTTATCCCGAAAGAAAGTACAGTTCCCGTAGGATAGAAAGATTTTATTCACAATACCTTAATAGATCGGTACGAAATTTTGTTTACACATAGATTGTAATCTGATGGCGGTGTTATACTCATCTTAATTGACAATGTAGGCATATGGCTTATATTTTTACTTTAAACACCCAAAGCGAAACGTAGGTCGGCTAGTTAAAAAGTGAAAACGTTCTTCATATTTGTTATAGTTTCAAATAATGCCTTGCCAATTTCATTTATCAATTTAATAACATTTTAAGCGTTAAAAAGGAAAAGCCTGAAGAATTAAACGGTGTAAAATAAATAGAAATGAGTATTATTATGTAGAAAGGCTTCGATATATAATAATTCTGCTTTCAGCCATTAACAGATTTCTTAGAATAATCTTATTCTACCTCTTTCTTAAACATGCAGGCATTTAAGAAAGTATTAATAAAAATAATATAAAATAAAGTAAGCAAGCAAAATAAATATTGTATGGAAAATGAAATAGTTGAATGTAAGCCTAGCAGACTTTCAGACGCTAATGAACCGCGCGATGAACATCGTAGTAAAGACTTTGGAGTGATCTTGGGGTGGATTTTTTTAGCGCACCTTCTTCGCTTGTTCATTAGTGTAATTAACTTACGCCGTACTCTTCCACAATTCGTTTTGGTACCCTCGTTATTAAATTGCTCTCCTGCTCTCGAACGTTAAGCTAAATTTATATTTTTGTAGGTACGTATTCTGCTCATGGCATAATGTTGCTAAATCCAAATGCTTTGCATCATTGATTAAACATGAAATATAAGACGGTAGAGGAAATTATTAGGTAAGATTTACGAAACCAACATACTTAATTTTAATCATAAGATGAGAATTCGACGATTTATATATTATACTAGCCGACCCGCGCGACTTAATTCGAGTGATGTTTCGTTTCTATGGATCGTAGCGAGATGTTTCATAGACTATAGCCTTCCTTGATAAATGGACTATCCAACACAAAAAGAATTTTTCAAATCGAATCAGTAGTTCCTGAGATTAGCGTGTTCAAACAAACAAACTTGGTCATCCCCTAATGGGGTAAAACGGGGGTGCAATGTTAGTATGAAACTTTGCCGTGTTTAAAGTTATTCGAATGAAATTCAGTATTAAGG
>JAOPUB010000006.1:613070-627151 GCA_027564055.1 Neptis clinioides
GGAGTTGATAGAGAGGCATTCCAGAAGAATTGTAGGTGACGACACCTTGCTCAAGTCTCGGCTGCAAAGCCTCCAGCCACTACGTGAAATCACCAGCGTGACTGACTCTAATCTATCGTACCAAAGGTTATACACATACACTGCCTAAGCGTGGATGTATTTGAAATAATATAAAAAGAAATACCCGCGAATACAAATGTATAAACGACGAGATGTTGCTAGCATTTGGTGGAAATCATAGCGCCAATGATAATCGTTAGAGAACTTATTTCAAACTCAAATATGCTTCTGTGTTCCTACTATACATTTGTACCTGTATGACTAATATTATTCATCCTTAAATTCTCGTCTACACCTGGTAAAACATTATTCCTAGATTTCCTGTGGCGATATTAGTTATGTTTTACTCTATACTCCGATATATATATATATATATATATAATTAAACTGTGGAATATATAAAAATACAGTATATTTATGATAGACTCCATGTATTCCTTGTCTTAAAATATGTAAACTATTGGTATTAACACGGTTAATGAACAGTCCTTATCACCTTAAAGTGCAGTTTACGACAATTACGTTAATCATGTTACAATTTGAATTAAAGGGCTCTATTTGATAGCAAAAGTAGTTCAAGTGCGAGCTTGCCTAATTTGTCACTCAGTTTTTCTTATGTAAGACATTTCAATTGACAAATCTTTTTAATCACAACATTTTTGGCAACACTACGTGAAGTATGAAACTCTTCTACAAAAAGTATAAAAATCGATTCAGTAGTTTCTAGTCCATTGGTGACATACTAACACATTGACCTATGGCATACAAAAAAAATATGTTTAGCGTTACGGCTGATCCATTTGCAAACCATTATTATTTTGATATGAATAGTCAAATTTGACATTTAAGAAAAAAAATATATATAACGTTTCATACGAGGTGTGATATAAATAATAGAACAGAATATTTCATTTCACTTTATTGTTTTCTATACGTATAAAATCAGTCAGTTCATTTGAAGAGAAGACGCATTTGGCACGTAATTTACTAATTAATATGGCTATTACAAAGACTGTATATTATATAAAATTTCCAAAAATCTTAAGTAAATATACAAAATATTATCTATGTTAATTTTTTTGTGTTAATTTTCTGTAAAAATAAATAATATCTGTTTTGTAAACCAAAGTCTAACAACCATATATTTATTATTATATTATATAACATTAATTGACTTTTATTGATTTGAAAATAGGTCTCCTCAATGCGCTATACAAAACTATCAGGATATCAATATAATCTATGAAAAACTAAATATCTACAATTTATTCTACAACTATTTACAATGAGGTTCGTGAAAATAGCTCATCTAAATACATAAATGCTTAATTATTATCACTTATTTATTCAACAAGATATGGCAAGAAAAAGAAATTAAAAAGACCTTGATACAAGATCCCAACAATTTTGTACAATACTTTAATAACTAACTTTTTATATTTACAAAGTCTAAATAAAAGTCATTAAACTAAACATATTCTTCGGACGGTTTGGGCGTTCCATTTGGTAGCCTCAATGAGGAAGACATACGTCCATTTACTGCGTCTGGAAGCTCAGCAATATCCTTAAACACACCAATCATACTTTCGAAATTTGGGCCCCAATTAAGATAATCCCAACCTAAAGTAGCTGTTGCTGGTGAACCGTTTGCTTGTCTGTAAAGTGCTGAACTTACGTGTGGTGCTAGATCATCATCAGATGCCACTAAAGTACTTAGAGAACCTCGAAAAAAAGAATCAAAACTTTCATATGGTGGCGGTAAAATAGGTTTCTTGTTATTATTTCCATTATTTACATTTGGTCGCCTTACATCTTCTACTTTATCAGCATTAATACTATTATTATCGTATTCTATTTCGGAACACGTAAAGCTATCGTTACCACTTTCATCATCAGATCCTGTGGAACTTCGGTTATCAACCGGAGGTGAATGATGTCTATGTGACATGTGATGACCAACGCCACCTACTCGCGGAGCTTCACTTGAGCTTGATACTGCATCTAGCGTGGAGACTAAGCTTGACGTTCTTTGTCTAGCATTCATTCTTTCGATTTCTTCCGAAGTGAGTCCTACTGCTCCAGATCCTACAGAAACAACTTGTGGTACTTGAGGTGTAGCACTAGGCGTTTTTCGGTCAGCAGATGAACTCTGACCGCTAAGTTGTGACATAACAGGTCTATTCAAACTACGTTCGCTATTGCTGTGTAATGCATCTTTACCTACACCACCTGAACTGGAGGTTGTAGCCAATAAAGCACTCTGAAGTGGCTTTCCTGATATATCATGCAGAGTAAGAATTCTTGGTTGTTGACTTAACTCACTACTAGGTGATAATCTGGCAAGTGGTGTGGTTTGATGCTGCCTAGTTTGTGGGTTTGGTTGTGAACTTTGATTGAGTACTCTCGGTGGATATCCACTAGGATGGTGTGGAGAATGACGATGTTGAGGAGCTTGATGTTTATGATGATAGCTTGCCATTGGCGGTGGAGTTGCTTTATATTTTCGAATCCCACCAGCCTCACGAAATCCTTTATAATGATAGACAATATCGATATCAGAAGGTGCTATTGAACTAGCATTTTCCAGATCATAATGTTCAGGTACTTCAGAATTAATATCCATTACATTAGGGTGGTCATGTGTATGATGTGATGTATTTGATGAGGGTGGTGGTGGTGGGTGATGATCTTCTCTAAGTGCTGGGCTTTTGCCAACTACTTCACGTTCTATAATGTCTGGCCGTTGAGTTCTTGGAGCATCTAAATTCATTATTTCACGATCTTTATATTTCTTTGACAATAATTCAGGCCCGACAATATGTCCAACATTACGCATTATGTCTGCATTTTCAGATATATAACTATTCAGGCTTGTTTCATTACTATGAAGATTTCTGTTCATAAGACTATCATTTGTACCAGCAATTAAATTCGGTGCATTTAACATTGCCGGACCTCCATTTTGCTTGGCATGTACCATATTGTTTTTGCTGACAGGAACACTATCTTTTTCTTTCTTTTTCTTCCGAAGTCGAAAGACGAGGAATGACACAAGGATAGCAATAAACAGTATGGCAAAAAAGACTATGACAAGAGTAACCCCAATACTTAAAGGATCTGGATTTTGAGTTAATCCAACCCCAAATGCATTGTGACATCCCATCAGTATCTTACCCGTTTTAACTGTATCTTTGAATATACTGCCATTTCCTATAAAAGGTTGAACTTCATTGTTAATTGTAAAGTTGGCTAGACATCCTTCATATTTATTATAAACTGATATCAACTCAGACCTTATACCTCCCAAGGAAATGGTAGTTAAATAAGGATCTAAGAAATCATGTACTCCAGCTGCATCTAATTCTTCACCAACATATTTACTGTCGACAATCAACCTTATGCTCCTTCCTTGTGATAGTAAAGTTATATTATGCCAGTTTCCATCAGCAATATCTAATGGCTCTATTTGAGTCATATTAACGATTGTGTTTTGTTTAGAGGTGTAACTTATTCTACCAGATAATAATTCTATCAATGTATAATATTTATCTGTTGCAGCATAAAACAAAACCCCATCTTTCCTATGAGTTCTAAAGAAGAAGGATAAATATTTAGCTGGGTTACTGATTTTAATGTTTAGTTTTCCTTTGATTGATTTCTTTTCCCATATTGTACTTCCTCCATAAAAAGAATCTAGTAATTGCATTCTTCTGTGTTTTTCTGATATTATATAAGTCACATAACCATTTTCGCCAATCGAAATACTTTGGAGTGAACTTAAACAGTCAGGTGCGACGACAGTGTCATCACATTTACAATAGTGCGTTTTCCATGTATCGAAGCAATGACCAAAGCCGCAAATGTCCTCTTTATAACAAGCTCCTTTTTCCTTGCGATCACAATTGGACTCAACTCCACGAGATTGTAAGGGATTTGTCAAATTTAAACCTCGGCCATTTATCGTTATGCTATGCATGCAGCCTACGAAGTCATCAGAATGAATTTGTCCTGGACGTTCTAAAACTGGATCTGCTTTGTGAAGTCCGCCAATCAATAGAGGTTCGTTGTTAAAATTTAAAGTTCTGGAAAAGTTAAATAAAGAATTTTAATGATACATTAACAATACATTGATATACTAATACAATGTGTTTAATTACATTTAATTTTCGGAACTATATTTTATGTAAAAATATGCTAAGATGTAAGTGATACATCCAAATATTAATACAAAATATAGGTTATCCCAAAAAAAAAAATTTGAATTTTAACTTGATTGATTGAACTTGATCATTTATTACTGTGTACATACCCTGCTTGTCCCGTGTCATCGCCGTAGCACGAATCATCTCCTGGCTCACATTCAGTACAAATATCACCATGATCAGTACAAGAAGCCACACTAAGTGATATAACTCGACCATTTCTTGTAGCTGTTAGTTTATACCATTTGCCATCTGATAGATTTTTATCAGTATTCATCAAAGCAACTGATGTTATAGATGTTCTTGCGCCTCCAAAAGAGAATACTGGTTTTCCTCCAAGTAGTTCTATAGCAATAAAATCTGAACGCCCACCAGTATGTGAACCATAATTGTATAATAACAACGCATCAGACTTTGTCGTAGCAAATATAATTGTTATATCATTTGTTGAAGCGTCTAATGCTGGAAACTGCATATAAGACAGCTCATTAAAACCAAAAGTAGAACTTTCACAATGAGTACCATAGCGACCATTTGTACAGCTACATCGGTATCCAGGCTTTAAGCTAATGCATATTCCTCCATGCATACAAGGGTTTGGTCTGCATGAGTCTACAAGACCTTCGCATTGGTTACCACGATAACCGGGACGGCATAAACAGAAGAATGAGTTTCTGTCAGAGCTTTCCTTGCAAGATCCACCATTTTTACATGGGTTACTACTGCACACATCATCTCGTTCCAGTTCACATGTCTTTCCTTCACGTCTTGATGGACAAGTACATACGAAATCGTGACCTTGCTTTCGACATTGTCCTCCAAATTTACATGGGTTTGGTGAACAAGGATCCTGTCGCCTCTCACAGTTTTCTCCTATGAATCTATCTGTACAGTCGCATTTATAATCATGACGTACTAGAGGTGACGTTAGTATTAACGTGGCACTTTCTGTATTTTTTATATCATCTAATACATTAATTGAATCTGTGCATACGCCATCATTCTGACATTGATGTGTAGAACAGGGATAAAAGGGCATAATCACTTGTTTTTTTAATACTTTTTGAATCTCTGTTTCTTTTAATTTTATATGTTTCTCAGTCATATCTTTCTTCCAGATTATATTATTTTCTTTAATACTTAAAGTTAAATCAATATTTTCTTTTACTTCATTGATGCTATATAAATAAATACTTTCCTTATTTCTCATGCCATTTCTCAAAATCTCTAGAAAAATTCTGTAATAATGTATAAGGAAGTCGGAAGATGTCATATTTAATATTCTTGCTGTAATGGATTGACCCACGGTTTCATTATTAAATGAGAAGTATTCAACGCTTACAGATGAGATTACTTCTTTATGTACCCCATCGTTTCCAGATACGGAAAATGAATATCCCTGCCCGGGTCTAATAGAATTAGTGTGAAGATCACAACCTTTGTTAATACTAAAAAGCGATAAAGTACTGTCCGACGTAGAATCTTTAATAATTTTGCATCTGTAATCACCGACGATATCCAGATCATTAGGCTTAACATCACCGATTTTTCCAGGAGGTATTTTATTATTAAATGCGTGAACAATAACGTGAACTGATCGGGATGTTGGAGGGTTATCATTTCTGTCTAATACTTTAATTTGGATAGTATAATTGGAATACATTACTGGCGTACCACTGTCTTCTATTTGGATAGTAATTTCTAAATATGGTGTGATTTCTCTGTCGATCTTCTTTGTAGTTAATAAAACACCTGTATGTTTATAAACTTTGACATAACTTTGATGTTTTCCTCCAATTACGGCATAAGAGAATGGAGCTCCGTTTGGTGGTAAATCGGGATCCTTGGCTGATAATGTTGTAATGCTAGTATTAGGAGGTTCATTTTCATACACAGCGCCATCGAAATTTGCTACATCAAACATTGGACCATTATCATTTATATCATTTACTGTTATTTTAACGGTAGTTGTTCCAGTTTGTGGGGGGATACCTGTATCAATAGCACCAATTATAAGTTGATATGTTGATATAGTTTCTCGATCTAAATGGCGAGCTACTTCAATCTTTCCATTTTGGGGATCAATTTTAAAATCTTGGTTACCGCCTATTATCGAAAAACTGAATTGATTATTTTGTGGTCGGACGTCTTTATCAACAGCTTTTACTTGTACTATCTCTTGGCCAATACTCGCTCCTTCTGATATCGTTGCCTCATAATAATGTCGTAAAAATTCAGGAGGGTCATTACCATCTTGTATTGATATAATAATTTGAGCCTCGTCAGTATCATTTCCATGTATACCACCTGAATTTTTTGCTAATACTGTTAAAACTACTCTGTTTTGTGTTTCTCTATCCAAGTATCTCGAAACACGTATTACACCTGTTTGTGAATTGATACTAAAACCTTTATCGTTGCTAGATCCAACAAAAAGATAGTATATAATACCATCATCACCACTATCCTGATCTGTAGCTTGAATAACACCAACGTTAGCACCAACTTCTGCAGATTCCGAAACATCGAAGTGAAAAACGGGTTGAATGAATTTCGGAAAATATTCATTTACACCTGTTATAAAAATAATAACTTCAGTGGCACTATGCATAGTCGAATCAGGATTTTCAGCCATTATTTCTAAATTGTAGAGTGCCTTCTCTTCATAATCAAATATTTCTTTAGAAAAAATTTCGCCACTGTTTTGATTTATATAAAAGAGTGATGACATTTGATTAGTTATACTATATTTTATAATAGCATTTTTAGGAGAATCTATGTCAAATGCATGGAGTTTAAATATTAAACTATGAATTGGTGAATTTTCTGGTAAATAAGCTATATATTTTGTCTGATTAAATTGAGGAGCATTATCGTTTATATCCGTTAGTATAATTGTTACAGCTGCAACAGTTTCTTTAGATTTAAATCCAAGATCTTTTGCAGTTATATTTAATCGATATTCTTGAATTTCATCATAATCTAATGGGGTTAGTATACTGATTATACCAGATACAGGATCTACATTGAATTCTTTTCCTTCATTTCCTGATGTAATGGCATATCTTACGATACCGTTTGGTCCATCATCTTCGTCATTTGCATTTAAGGTAAGAATAGAAGAGCCCACTGGTTCATTTTCTGGCACAATAACTTGATAGCTTAATGCCGTGAATCTTGGGCTATAAATATTTTCACCTGTAACAACAAATGTTACACTAATTTCATCAGACTGTGGCGGTACACCACGATCAACTGCTTTTACTTTTAATTGGTAATATTGTCCAGTGTAATAAAACTGTTTGCTTACAATTATCCAGCCATCTAGTTTATCAATCGAAAAATATGTTGTTCCATTGCCGTCCGAAACAAAATATTCTATTTCAGCATTGATTCCGAAGTCAAAATCATCTTCAGCAGTCAGTTTTATAACTTTTTCACCAAGGGTGGCATCATGTGGAACAGGAACTAATCTTTCATGATCCTTAAACTTTGGTTTATTATTATTGGCATCAACGACATTGATGGTTATCAAACATTCCGATGACATTGGTGGCTTACCGTTATCAGTTGCTACCACAATAACAGAATATGTATTTTCCGGCGATGAGTTAATAGCTGTTCTTTTATAATTCATCATAAATTTACTTAATATTTCTCCAGTTGCTGGATCTATTGTAAAAAGATCCGAAGTTTGTTGCAAAGAATATGAAATTATAGAATTAGGACCCTGTTTATCCTTATCGGTGGCTATGACTTGACCAACAAAACTATTTTTTTTCTGTAATTCAGGGAAATTGAAACTATAATAAGAATATTCAAATTCGGGCGCATTATCATTTTGGTCTTGTATGGTTATAGTTAAGGGTGTTTCAGATCGCCAAGCTCCATCAATTGCTGCTACTTTTAAAATATATTCATCTTGTATTTCTCTATCTAGTGAACGTGCTACTGTAACATTTCCACTAATAGCATCTATTACGAATTTATTACCGGGATTATCCACAAAACTGTATGTTGCATTGGCATTCGGCCCTGTGTCTAAGTCTGAGCTCGTAACTCTAATTACAAATGAACCAATTTCCGCATTTTCTGTTACGTTGACACTAAAAAGTCGTGTAAATCTTGGAGGATTGTCATTTTTATCTAAAACTGATATGAGAACTGTTGATGTTCCAGTAAGTTGTGGAACTCCGTGATCAACTGCCTCTACTAAAATTTCATAGAAGGGAATTGACTCTCTATCTAAGGCAATATTAGTAAAGATTTCTCCACTTTCTGAATCAATTACAAAAGTTTCCTCGTAATCATTTACTAATCGAAATGATATCCTTCCATTTTCATTAGAATCATCATCATGGGCTTCAACCTTTGTTATAATTTGAGGAGGCGATTCCTCTTCTGGAACAGTCGCATTGTATAATTCATTTTCAATCACCGGAGCATTATCATTGACATCAGTAACCTTAATTTCAATTTCAATAAAGGATTTTAGTGGTGGATTATCCGAATCTTTTACTTCTAACCATACTTCATATAGGGGCATTGTTTCGTAATCAAGACCTTTCCCAGTTATAAAGATTTCACCTCCAATTGGTTCTACTCTTAATGCGTCCCCAACATTACCGCCGGCAATTGAGTATTTTAGTAATCCCGATAGTCCTTTTTTAGGAGTCGTTGCAGAAAGTCTCGTAACGAGAACTCCTTCTGGTGTATCCTCCGGAAAAGTAAACGTTAATTTGTTGCTTACGGTAAATTTTGGAAAGTTTTTACCTGATTTAGGTATAAGTATGAGTTCAGCAGAACTTTGTCTAGGAAGTTCTCCACTATCTGTAGCTAAAATTATTAGGTTAAACGTAGATCGGTTTTTATCTTTATACTTTATTAAATTTTCTTTTGATTTAATGACTCCCGTATCTCTATTTATATTAAAGAGATTATGGTGATCACCTTTTAAATCGTACACAATTTTATTGTTTTGTCCAATATCATTGTCTTTCGCTTTTACACCAAAAATAAAATCACCCGGAACGGTGCGTTCAGAAATATAAACTTCATAAACTGTTTGAGGAAATGTAGGAGTATTATCATTTTCATCTTCTACGACAATTGTAAGATTAGCAGTAGCCGTTCGTGGATCCGTAGTAGAAGAATCCTGTGCCATAATAATTAAATAATAAATATCCCATTCTTCTCTATCCAAAGACGCATTTGTAGAAATAACACCTGTCACAGGATCTATTTCAAATCTTTCTGATTTATCACCTAGAAGGCTATATCTGATTTTTGCATTGTTTCCGATGTCTTTATCTAAAGCTTTTGGTTCAAGTATAACAGTTTCTGATGGTAAGTTTTCCTTTACAGTAATTCTGTAACTTTGCCTTTGAAAGTCGGGATTATTGTCATTTACATCTTGCACAATTATCCTCACTGTACCAGATCCCGTAAGAGGTGGAGACCCTAAAAATAAAACAAAGAATTTATAAGAAATATAAAATTCTGCTGTTGGCTGGGTACTATTTTTTCATACATTAATTGTATTATTTTTATGAGAATATATATAAAAGTTTAATAAACTAATTATTATAAAAATATATTTGTTAATGTATGAATGTTAGACGGTTAAGAAATTCGCCGCTAACTACCAAACTATCAAAGAGCATAAAATAGAAGTAATCAATTTATTTGTAGGGGATATTTTCAAATATTTAAAATAAATAAAGTTTTTTTGATTATAAGTCATCTCTACGAAATTGTAATATATGAAAATTAACTACTTGGTACTATTACTTAACTACTACTACTTAACGGCAAAGAAATAGTTTAGATAACTATTATATACTATTTAAACATACCTGTGTCCATCGCAACTAAGGACAGTGTATATTCATCTTGAGCTTCCCGATCAAGAGTTCGCAATAAAGATATTTGACCAGAAGAAGCATTTATTTTAAATAGATCAGCATCGCCTTCTTTAATAAAATATCGTACTTGATTATTAAACGGTGGAGAATCTGCATCATACGCGTGTACCGTCAAAATATAACCACCATTAGGTGGAATGACATTTTCCATAACGTACACTAAATAGGGAGAATCCAGAAACGTTGGAGGATTATCATTTATATCTTGAATAGAAATGGACAGCTCCGCTGTATCAAATCTTACATCATCTTTAGAGCAATCTTCTGCCTTTATAGATAGTATATACCGAGATTTTCTTTCAAAGTTAAGATTTTTAGCCACCCGTACAATTCCAGTATCTTCGCTTATGCTAAAATCTCTATTTTCATCACCCGAAGCTATGGAATATCGTACTCTACCATTAGCATCATCGTCAATATCTGTAGCAGAGACCTATAAATTCATATTTAGTATTATTTTTACGGACAAATAATTGTAAACAATACTTTTGATAAACGTGTAATTTAATATGCAAAGTCAAGTAATAAAAAATCATCATTTATATTATACCTGTAGAACGCTTGCTCCTATGCTAGCGTTTTCCGGGACTGAAGCACTATACTGCTTTGGATCAAATACTGGACTATTATCGTTTTCGTCTAAAATGTTTATATTTATCTTGATTTTAGTAGTATTGGGTGGATCCCCTCTATCTTTAGCGGTCACAGAAATTATATAGTTTGATTTAAGCTCCCGATCTAGCTTTCCTGTAGCGCGTAATATGCCATCTACATTTCCTAAATTGAAGTATCCATTGATTTCGGGATCGGATTCCAAAAAATATTCAACATAACCGTTCCGACCTTCGTCTTTGTCTATAGCCTTAATTGTCATAACAACGGTATTTAGAGGAATATTTTCAGAAATTGAAGTTGTATTTGAAGATATAAATTCTGGAGCCATATCATTAACATCCTTTAGTTGAATTGTAACCTGAAATTATTTAGGCCAAAAAAAAATAAAATGATTTTAATTTTTGGATAATTATTTACATAATAAAAATTACTAAAGTAGTAATTTTAGTTACCTGCACAGTAGCTGAAAGTTGTGGTTCAGGCGATTTTGAAGAATCTTTTGCTGTAACTATGATTGTATATATTGGAAGTGTTTCTCTATCTAACAATTTTGCAGTAATAATCGTACCATTGGGAGCTATTGTGAAGTCTTTGTTATCATCCCCAGATGTGATACTGTATATCAATTTACCATTTAATCCTAAAAGTAAAATTGTTATATAATCTGAGGTATGTTAATATCTATAATCGTATTTTTTTTCCATTTGTATCATAACCTTTAAATTACCTGAGTCCATATCAGTAGCACTAACTGCAACTACAGACGAACCTATCGGAATATCTTCGAGAATTTCGTTTGAGAAACTCATGGGGTCGAAAATTGGAGCATTGTCGTTCAGATCAATAACATTAATGTAAACAGTTACAGTTCCCGATAGAGACGGGTTGCCACTATCTTGCGCCTGTGCTACTAGTATGTAGTGCTGCGTCTGAAAACATGAGAAATAGAGAGATTCACTATTATAAAATGTAATAACTATTTAAAAATAATTAATTTTTTTTCAGACGGTAAATATTATTAATTTTTTATGTGCTAAAAAATAATGGTCACTTTTCTGGTGCCGCAACTTTGGGACAAAGTCGATAAAAAGATACAATTTTTTAAAGGATTGATTCTATTTTTTAACAATAATAATTTTAAAATCACATCAGTGTAGATCTTCACAAACCTATTTAAAAATTGTCTCGTTTAATAAGTGTATAATGTAGTGTTAATTATTAAAGACAATAGTTATTTTAGTATATTATCAGCATAAAATTATATCGTTTAAGGAGTCTAGTTTTTAAATAATTCCGTGAAGTCACAAAAAGAAACCGTCACAAACGAAGTTCCTCACACTTTTTCTTTCAATAACGTTAGATTTTTGAATGTTTGTATTAATATTTTCGTACTCTATGCGAGATCTTCTTGATCTAATCAGATAATGTAAGTCCACACTGGACGGAACTGAACGTATTGAGAGGGAGTACAATATAGTTTTTTTCACGTATCAGCTTCTACCGGGAAATTATAATAAATGGGCAAAATTTTATATGAACCTAATGTAATATATATTCTACGTAGATATAATATGTTTCAAGAAATTAACAAAATAAATATTGAAAAACAGTATACAATGTCAGCATTATAAGAATCAGTTCGGTATTCAGATTTTCCATATAATAGGTCACCAAAGCTTTCCAACTATGACAAGCTCCCTCATTCGTGGATCGTGAAGCGAGATGGCAATTTAAAAAACAGGCAGTGGCCTCGGAATCCGGCTCTTGAATGTTTTGCCGACGGTCGCTTTGTCCGACATTGTTCGGGCCTTAATTTCGATGGCGGATCGAGTGGGCAAATGCCGAATATGATGCGCGACGCGAAAAAACTGTACCTGGATGAAATTAGCAGCTCTCTAGCGGGGTACGCGGAATTGGCGGGCGGTCGAGAAAACGAATGTACAGCGAATTGTTTTTACTAATTAACAGACCCGGTTGACTTGATGAGGGAACAGTGAGGCGCTCCCGAAACTCCGCTTAGAAAACACATGCTATAACATCTTCACACTTAATGGTGATGTAAAAAGCGTGACTAAAATCATTCAAATAAACAGGGTTAACGAATCTATTACCATAAATAAAGTTTAACCGGATACAGTTTAATAATAAAATAAACACAGTTATTTTAGTAATAAAACTTATATACAATGAAAACAATTCTCAACAGTAACTTAGTATTATATTAGTTAACTATCATCGTATCAAATAGGTGATGTTAGATTTCATAAAACACAAATTTGATATTTATTTTATCTATATATATATATAAAAATGAAACCCGTTTTTTCGTTGTCACGACATAACATGAAAACGGCTTGACTGATTTGGCTGATTTTTTTTTGTAATTTTCTAATACTCTGTACAAGTTTCTTACGGAAAAAAATATAAAGAAAATCTCTCAGAAAGGTTGAAAAATATACATAATAAGTGACATTTTAATTTGTGATGACGATGAATAAGATGATTTCTCATAATTTTGAGTAGCTGCTGCTTAAACTCGTTTCTGGGTCTCTAGTCCCAAGCACTACTTAGCTTGTTGTCTACAGTGTGCTATTATTGCCTTCTACATTCTATTTAGTTTGTTCATTTGTCACATTTCGCATGAAAAAATGAATATAAGTGTCATTAGCGAAACAGAGGGTTCAGCTGAAAGGAAAACGTGAGGGAAATCCTTCAACAAATGATCGGGAAAGGATGATACATCAGAAATGGCGGACATTCATGTGCACCCTCTCACCCACTCGCCCACTCGCCCAGTCGCCCACTCGCCCACTCGACCGATATATTATTACAAAGGAACTCTTGGGAACATATACAATTGATTATACAATACGATACTTCAGTCTCGTGTGCTGTAACATAATTACGCAGTATTTGTATCTGTTACCCGTGCACGAAAATGCTAACGAGAAAGAGAGGTAATTGCCCACTTTCTGTCAGCCATACACAACCAGATAGTACAGCATTGGCTTTACACCACACACTCCATGACTATGTATTTCTTTTCTAATCACGGGTCAATAGTGACCTGGGCCTTTGCAAGGCGTGCACGGACTTACGGACGGTCCTTTAGACAATTGAATTTAAAATATGATGTGACGCAATCCGGCGATCAGGAGGACAATCCCCCCCCTTGTGTGGGACTATGAATACATATGGACACTAATAATACTGGGTTATGGGTTGAGGTAGAGGTTGATAGTGGACTCAGTTACTAGTGCTATTGATGAAATTATGACGT
>JAOPUB010000006.1:663572-677265 GCA_027564055.1 Neptis clinioides
TTTCTGTTATGTCTGTATATTTTTAATATGTCTATGTGTTGTGTACAATAAAGAGATTAAATAAATAAATAAATAAATAAATAAGGTTTAATTTAAAAAAAAATCACATTCCATTTTAACCCGTATATTAATGTATCGTATGGTAAATAAACCTACGTTACCTATTGTGTAATCTTAGAACATCAGCTAATATAACCAAAGAAGAATCTCTTCGTTTTATGAAAGTTGATGTACCAGAAGAATATAAGCCTCATAATCATTGGCCTATGTCCCATAAAATAAAAGTCTGGGTTAATAAGTTTCTTCCAATTTAAAGTCAAAAATATTTTAAACCCGCTGTCTCGCAGATGAGGGGACCCGTCGGGGGCCAGATTATAAATCATAAATGCCACGTTAGGCCAGACGGTCGGCTTGTATCGAAATTATCGCCCGCGAGCCCCGCGTAAAATATACAAAACAGTTTCAGGTTACCACGTCAAATATTTCTTCAAGAAAACTAAAATAAACCATGTTGACTCATTAGCTCCTACCAGTTTCTCAGTAGAATAGAAGTGAAAATTAGTTTTGCTAATAACATGCACATGATTTAGTGTCAGTAATAGAGAAGAAAAATTATTATTATCTAAAGAAAAATTATGCGAGGGACCTTTATAACAAGAATAGAAGCCTAAACCCAATATTTTTTCAATCTTTGTGTCTATCCTCAATAAGGTACGCACTTCACGTTTTAACTACTGAAAGAAATTGGATACGATTGTACTGGTTGTGCTGCTTAAAATCTAACTTAACATATAGGCTTGATTTATTTAAATTGGATTTAAAGAAAAAAGTTACTGCCATCTAAAAATGCGTTACCCCAGAAAAGCTAGCCTAACACAAATTGGTTGTAAATTAGTTCTAAGTTAGAAATAGATAAGTTAAATTTCATTAAGACAAGCCCGATTACAAGAATGAATCACGTATAGTTTGTGAAACACAAATAACATTAAAACATACATCCAGAACTTATTGCAAAAAGCCAACATTAGATGTGTACAAAAAGGCTCTGGAAATGTCAACCTATCTAAAACCCGTACTTTACATTCATTTGATTACAATTATGTATTAGAAATTTGATGTACAATTGTACACCTTAATAATCTATTTTATATTTTTGTGTTTTGTTTTTAGTGTGTAATAAATAATGTCAAATGTAAAATGATCGTGCACATTGAGAGCATGTCACGTGTGGGCTAGAATAAGGGCATATAAATAACAACTTTCACTGTCTTGAAAGCTACGTGATAAATGTATTGTTCCCTAAATATATCCACTTCAGAATTAATAGTTTGACACAAGTAAACATATACAAAAGGCTAAACGTTCAGAGGTTGGAATAAATAATATTAACGGGTCTGTGAACTTTATATATAATAAAAATATTTGTTAGGTTGAGAATAAGGCTATCTGATTCCAAACTAGTTTCAAATTAAAGACCATGATCGGCGTGGAAGGGAAAGATTTGCCATTTAAGTAAATACTCTCTATATGGCGCCAAATAAGTTAGAAAAGCATCTTATAAAGAAAAATCTAAAGGAAATAGAGTAACCCTACCATTATAATCATTTTCAAGACTTACCATAATATATCAGTCGGAAATAGTAAAAAGCGGTGTCAGGTCTTTGTGACAGTAATAACGGTTACAAAAACCCCACATGCGCCTCCAATTACAAACCATCTAAGGAGAGCCTACGTGCCTAACATTACGGCTGGATAAAATCTAATGCACTCGCAGTTTATTCATATAAAATAAACGGCAATTATTTGCTTTGCAGTGGTTAAGGCATCAGAACAAGGCTTGCGGTGAGTATATATAGAACGGACAATTTATTCGTTAGAAATCTAAGCTATCTTAAAAATGTATGAATAATGTGTGTAGTATGTGCGATTTGCGATATTATAGAAAAAGGGCTGCGAGGGAATAGCTTCGCAATTATAGCAAAAGCGTCTTCCATCCGTCCGTCTGTCCGTGAGCGGCACAAGATGGCTGCCGCATGCCTACTCAAGATTGACTAGTAGCTGAACGCTACGCCAACGGCGATCTAGGGCGAGTAGATCTATCTCGGTCCAACAGAATGAAGCTTTTGCCCTCAGTAAATTAAAATTCTTTTTGTTTGATAAGTGTTTCGCGATTACCCCTGCTGGCTTTAAATGCGATGGACGTTTCATTTAAAAGCAAATTTTATTGTTCGGAATGTATAAATAAGTAACTCAGCTCGACCTGAATTTATCGATTTCTTATAAATATTTAAATACTATGCTTAAATTTATTTAATAATTTATATTTTGATCGTTACCAAAATACTTATGAACGAAAAGATAGATAGACATATAGATTGATTATAAAATGAAAAACTTAAAAAAAGCAATTTTTCAATCTTATAAGCTTTATTTAATAAAGCATAAACGTTTAGTCATCTTTGAGTATAATATTATTTATATAAGTCTAAAACGCGAAAGACAATTTTCTAAGTCTGAAAATGAAAGTAGTTCTCGTTGCTCTACTTACCATAAATGCATTTGACGAGGAATTAAATCATACCTGAAAAGGAAGAAATAAATTGATTAAGTACGGCTTAAGTTTAAAATAATACTATAACGTAATATAAAACATAACGACCAGGTTGACGCCTAACCGGTACATCGGTAGAGCGCCAAAAAAGATAATAATAACGTTCACACATTAAACGGTGCCCGCCTAACTGCCAAAACCCATCATTACACAAATGTATTTTCCGTTAGCCCCAGACCACATAAGTCACATTTATCGCTACATCAAAAAGTAATCAAGTGACAAAAGTCGGAGCGACTCGTCTTAAGAATCAACCGTAGCTTGAACTTAAAGAAGACAATTGACCTTTCACTGAAGTCTAGAAAGGAAAAACTCAATTAAACATAAATAATAATTTTGTATTAAATGGAAGACAGTGACTCCAAAATTACACGTTATCCTATTTTAGTGTATAACTAGTACTGATTACTGGTACTTAGATCCACTCCCGCGCATCCTTTGAGTGCCAGACACCCCCCGCTGCCTCGAGAGATATGTTACCTGCGCCTGCGTCGAGGAAACAAACACTAAAGCATTGACGACGCCATAAATTTCAAAAATGACCCTGCATTCTGATTAAAAAACCAATTTGGGCGTCAGATTTAAAGTGTCTTACGTTATGCTGTTGAATATCTGATTTCACGTTATTGAATTTGTTTTACATAATCTTTGTTTAGTGTCTTTATATTCTAAATGTCAAGAGCGTCCAATGTCTAGATAATAACTCGAGACGTTTATTTGTGTTATATAAATTTGCAATTTCCGATAGATAGAAATACCCAAAAAAGCTAATACTTAGATTATATCTTTCTTTAGTTCTAAATTCAATCTATAACATCTATTCATGGTTGATATACGCTTACATAAATTATCTTTTTATTCGTTCTACAAATTTTAATCAATAATAGTTATCCCGGGCTAACTTTCCTGGGCCAACATTTTTTAAATAACAATAACCATTTTTTTAACATCCAATGTCACTAATCTTATGTTTCAAATTAGACCTGCAGAAACCAAACAAAGAAAACTGGAGTGTATGTTTGTAAGATTAAAATAAATATACCAAAACACGTCTTTTTAAACTTTGGCTGTCTCTCTGTCTGTAATCTTGGAAACGGCTGGACCAATTTGAACAGAACTTTCACTGGCAGATTGCTGATAGTGTAACTTACTTTATTTTAGACAAAAAGTTGAATCCCGCAAAAACATTAGACGGCTAGGCGAAAAGAGGGCGGGTCGACTAGTATAAATCTATAAAAATAGTATCGTATTTCTGTGTGGCATTATAAAGATTAATTACAATTCCAAATATCTTCGATGTACAGTTAATCAACAAGTTACCTCCTAATTACAGATACAAACTAAAGCAAAGCAAAGACAGCTGATTCACTCGGTAAGCTACGATCAAGAAAATTCTATCTTAGATGTAAAAGGCGCGAATAGGAGTAATAAGGGCGACCGATTGAAATAAAAGACAGCATTTGTGGTTGCGGTTTTTAAATTACACCAGAGCTGAAACTGCAATTTAATTATAAAGAAGTCACTTTATTTATCTGTATATTTTGTTACTTTTGCTGTAGTGCGTTTTATAAATGGCACTTATCATGGGGAAAGTTTTTTCGCATTAATTACGCAAAAGGACAGGAGTTTATTACTCTAATTGTCGGCAACTACTCAAAAAGCGTCTACTCGTTTTCAAAATATCCCATTCACTTATAGTGTATATATTTAGTTTAGTGCGTAGTAATAGAATAATATTAATAACAAAACTTTGTGTCCAGTGAAAGCACAGCCGGAAGCCTATACAAGTATACATGTTGCTCTTGGCAGCCTACATTGCCTCTGCTATATAAGCTGTGTATTTAACTACTACTTTTCACCATCTTAGCACTATGTAGAGCATGATTACCGTGTACTATTTATTTCATAACTTACTTTTTTAATATAAAAAAAAATATAAATAACATAGTGTCAAGTTGTCAAGCTTCAGAGAAAAATCATGATTTTCCTCTGAAGCTGAACACATCTCTACCAGTATAAATAATAATCAGAAGTCTTATTTGAATTTAGATGACGAATAGACTTTATTTAAATTTAGATGTATTATTTGTAACATTAAAAAATAATTTTAAACGAGATATAAAAAAAATTTAAAGTTTTATTTTACCGTATTTCGGGCCCAGACTAAGTTAATTAATTTATGAATTTTGGTACATTTGTAATGAATATTGAATAATTAATAAGTTATTTATTGATAAGCTTGTTAAACTTATATATAAAAATGAATTACTATTCTTTAGTTCGCTAAAACTCGAGAACGACTCGGCCCATTTGATTAATGTTAGTTTTAAAATAATCGTGAGAATGCAGGAAAGGTTTTATTAGATGAAAAATCTAAATCGATTTTGATAAAACCTTTATCAGTGTATAAGACATACACATCAGCGAAGCGAGGTTGGGTCAGCTAGTAAGTAACATATTTAAGGTTTGTTAAAATATTCAAGGATTTAGGCCTTACTACTTTTATCTATTATTATATTGTTCTACAATACCATTGTGCCGAATATAACAAAATAAAATAGAAGATAAAATAAGCTGAAAATACAGCTATGAAATTGACTTATTTATCCAAAGTTTAATAACCTCTCATTAAAATTTGAATTTTTAATTTAATCAAATATGTTCACAGATCAATATTTACGTCAAACGTCACAGTCATCAAACTTGACAGGTATTCTGACTTGGGTGACACTCCCTAAGTTAGCTTTATTTACAATGTAACCACTCAATGAATTTTAATAAGGTTCAATTTAACCTGGTCTTCGATTGTGACTCAGTCCATGTGTTCATATTGTAGTTTAATGAATTGAACTTTAAAAAATATTTTGTATGTAAAAGCATACGTCACAATTTTAACGATACAAATAATTGGATACCTATATACCGTAAGGCCTGTAACTTATAAGCCGTAAGTTATTCCACTGTCGTGCTGTGACCTAAGTTCAGCTTTGTACTGCAAAATTAGCCATAGCAGAAACTCTTATAGTATTCCATTTAATCATACGGCTCAAAACACGCTACCGGCGCCAGGCCTAATTGAAAATAGCAGGCAAGTCCCTAGGTTTAGCGTATTAATTAAAATTAAAGATTCTCGCCTCCCCCCACTTACGCAATACCCACTTGCTTGCTACCATTTGTACCTGCTCACGTTTACCCACACCCATACAAATTAAGCACTCGTACTATGTTTTAAAGACCAAATTTCAATAACGATCTATCAAATATCTCATACAAATTTAAGTTGTAACTTGGCGACATAGAGCCCACTTTGATTCGTCAGACCCTGAGCAACAATATAAAATCAAACAAGGCGCGTAGTTAATAATTTATTGATATAAGACATGCAAAGCCCATAAAGTTTCCAATGGCACACGTCTCGGTCTCTTTAATTTGTAAGTCGTTAGTACCAACGGCCAGCGCTGGGACACTTTAGATTAAGATTTTACTTAGTGCCAATGAGTAATTTCAAAATTGTTCTTATTTTATTGCTCCTTATATATTAATATATTTTGTATTTAAACAACTATAAATTAAGATATTTGGTGAGGCCAAACTATAATTTTTATTGGATTTTTTATTATGCACCAGCATTAACTCTAATTGGTAAATTACCGTTTTATCACCTGTAGTTTTATAGATACAGCATATGAAATTATTAAGTAATCAAACTGATATATACATTGGTTATACGGTTAGTTTAACCGAATCAATAATTTTATTACAATTTGGTAAATAAATAGCCATTCAGTTGTAACTAGGCGTAACGACATAAGTGTCGCAAACAATGGTCGTTACTGTTGAACAAACAAAAGTTATCGTTCGAGTCTCAGGCGTTAGGTTGAAACCGACGGGACATTGCGTCTGGAGAATGTTAGAAAAACTTATAGAAAATGACAAGGGAGTGATAAGGACGGGCAGAGGTGAAACGTAGAAAAGAGAAGGACGGATAGAAAACTCGTTCGCCAGCATTCCGTCGGCCGGTGGATTTAGGAACGGGGGCAGCGCGATACGATTAGGCGGTTATGCCTTGTTATTTTTAAACTTTCGACGTGATTATAAAAACTCTTCACTCACTAATATACGACTTAAGTTAGTTAAAATAGAGTCTACATTTAGGAAATTGTATAATAAGTATATAAATATGAATGTTTGTTTGTGGAAAACTACTAAACTTATATAGATAATGTTTTATTTATCGTGAAGCTAGTTTCATTATACTATGAATATAATCCCACTTCATTCGCGTGATGCTCCGCTCCTATGGGTCACAGCGTGATGTTTTATAGCCTATATCCTTCCTCAATAAATGGACTATCTAACACAAAAATAACTTTCAATTCTAACTAGTAGTTCCTGAGATTGACGTGTTCAAACAAACATACTCTTCTCTCTACTATAATGAAGCATCATGTATCTCTATGATGAAACTAATCTCATTGCTGTCATGGAGTCATATTCATCCCTATTATGAGATTAGTTTCATCACTTTAGAAACATCAGTAACTCAGTGCTTCACGGTTACAATCGAAAGATCGTGAGTCATTGGACTACTAACGTGGCTCCTAACACAAGAACACTAGTAGTTTGTGATCCTCTAGTAATATTTAAAAAAAAAATTCGTGAAGTAAGTTATTAGAATCTAGTCACTTGTGATTTAAGGCTTCATAGATGGAACTTTTTTTGCTAACAAATACAATATTAGTTTTGCTTTAATCTCATTAATATCATGACATTCTCATCATTTTTATGTCTACTCTATTCATATACTTCAATTATGAAACTAGCCTTATTCCTCTCATGAAGTTCATCCCTATTATGAGATTAGTCTCATTTCTTTCATACATCACCAGAATCTAATTTAGTAATAGCTTTTAGATTGAAAGTATACATTGGTTTAAAGTACTACCAAAGATATATTATTATTAAGAAATAAAATATTATGATTTCCTTTCATGGCCAATCATACAATATAGATCACCAGGATAGGGTCTATTGGTAATTTGATCAGCGTTGGCTCAGACTGGTATGAGGTAACTATGCCCTAAAAGCTTAGGCCCGGCCAGGATAAAGTTAGTCAATCAGTTTCTCCTTTTGATATCTTGGATAGTAATCTGTCTCTATCATCAGAACAGCTCATGACGTCATAGTATGGTATTATTATAACTAAGCTTCCATCGGATTCCAGGTAGTTGATTATAATGCTAAGGCTAATACCGTCCTAACCTATTTATCAAGCTCTAAGATATCTGTGTATCAATTTCCATCAGAATCGGTCTAGCCGTTTTGAGATCTAGCCAAAATTATAAATCCATTACCTGCTTATAATATAAAATTACTTTTTCTTCCGTTTGTCATGATTAACATAATTTTTTTGCAATTCAACAAATTCTATTTCCAGACAATTAAAAACAGATAAAACTTAACCTCTTCACACTAATGTTAGTGCTCCTTACACGCTGAAGAGCTGGAGACAGATCCAAGTTTACAATTAAAAGGAAGCTTTTAAGTGTGTGTGACATTTTCCAAGTCCTTTCGAGAATTTCGAGTGTCCTTAAACTGTCACGGGTTAAGTGTGACCACTTCTGCTGGTGTAATGGCTATAATAAGTGTAAAACTTGGAGTAGAAAAAATCTGTTTAGAATTATACTAATTAAACAAACAATTGAGGTAAAATTAATTTTTTCTTTATTTTTATAAAAATTTGACCCAAATTATTTTAATAATAATGAAAAATACAATCTGCTATTTTTAGCGCAATTTGTGTTAGTAACGCCATCTATTATCGTATAATTGAATGATCTATGAAGTGTTTATTTATTTATTTTATTAATTGTTGAATAACTTCAACGAATATTTTGTATATTTATAAACTTTAAATGAATACAATTTATAATATAAAAAAATACAAGCTGCAATTTTGATCATGAATAAATGTACCAATACCATATTATCGTAGAATTAAATGTCTATTAATAACATAATAGATAATAATTTATAGAGCTGATTATTTACTTTTTTATAATATGTTGAATAACTAGACCAAATATTTTTTATATTTATGAATTTTACAAATGATTTTAATAATTCCGTTAGTTTTAATAAGAATATAGAAGAAATACCGGTTGCGATATTGATTGCGAATAAATGTACCAATAGCGCCATCTATTGTCGTAGAATTAAATGATGACAGCTTCGCACGATTGTCCTACTATAATATATGATAATACATGCAGTATTATATATATAAATCTTCCTCTTGAATCACTCTATCTATTAACACAAACCGCATCACTCACCGTTATATAGATTTAAAGATCTAAGCACACATAGGGACAGACAGCGGGAAGCGATCTTGTTTTATATTATATTGTATTAAGTAATAATAGTATATCGTAATAATTGAGTGGTTTGGCTTCATCTCGCATAAGTCATCTAAAGTTTTAAGTCACAAACTAGAAAAGATTTTATATATTATAATTAACGTCATAAAGCATTTGTAAAGTCTTAACCACTGGGCTTTCACTGGTGATTCAAGGGATATTCTGTATAAATATCTCAGTTTTTCAATTCAAATAAGTAGTTTTTAACCTAAGTTTACCCTTAAACAGCTAAAAAAGCGTCAGCTTTGTAACTCGGATAAAAATAGAAAAAAGCATTTCGCAAATAATGTAACTTTTGCAAAGTAGATTACAACTGCGAGTATTTATATGTATAGAGTGTAGCAAACGACTAAATAAAAGTTCTCAAAGCGGCAATACGCTGAACAAATGCCCCAAACTCGTTTCAACTTGCGAACAGAACAAAACTCCAACAAACTTATGATGTATGTATATAATTGATTGTTCATATTAATATTATATTAAAAGGATCTAATATTAAATTTAAATCTATAGATATTAATAAAAATCTAAGGTATCGAATCGTCTGTACATGGAAAATATCTCAGAAATTATAATGGAGCGGGAGTTAATAACACCGATAGAGACCAAAAAATTTTTTTTCTGATCAAATTGGCACACAAGCATCCAGTGGGAAAGGTGAATACTATTCATATATCTTAATAGATCCGAATGAAATTTTAATACACATATAGTTTGTAGTCTGGGTTGTCACATGAGATACTTTTTATCCCAGATAAAGTACAGTTCTTGTGGGATACAAGGGTTAGTTCGTTGGCTCGTTTGGGATACACTCATCTTTATACTTTACACTTCCTAAGCAAAAGGCAGGCAGGTTGACAATTAAATTGGAAATTATTAGCTTTTGACATTACACAACACTCTCAAAGTAATAAGTTGAAAATTTACAAAATGGAGGAGGATCCAACCATACAATTGCACAAAATGCTAATGAAATACAAATTAACATCATAAAGTAGAATTAACAAATTAATTGGTGCGCTCACTCCAAACACTTCGAATGTCACACCAAATGACTCGATCTAAGTAAGAGAGTTCACAGCCCCACCACTGTTTCAATTCAATAACAATTTTATGGTGTTCCCAACTAAAATAAGTTTGAAACCAAATTCTGAAAAAATCGAAATCAATATACGTTTCCATTTAACTTTTGAGGAGTTCTCTCATATTATATCCTATCAAATACAAAAAGAAAGTTTTTATTCGGTTCATCAATGAAATAGTTCAGAAGTAACAAAATCATAAAAAAATATATATAAACGAATTGATAACCTTTTTTATAGAAGTCGGTTAAAAAACATGATTTTCTCAATTGTCTATGAATTGTGACTAATTAGTCAACAGTGAAAAATACATGAATTTTAATTTTAATATGGACTATCCGATCCGCGTCACTTCGTTAACTATATAGTCATTTTATTTACTTGGTATTATATCAAAATTATGTTTAACTTAGGATTCCTTTTTTTTAAATATCTGTGTCAAATGAAATAAATTATATCTATATATAAAGGTCTCATCACTAATTTAATACTCTTCCTGGCTCTCTTACTGATAAACTCAGTCAATCCTCTACTTATCAGCTTATTCAGTCATTCCACTAACTAATCCCCTAACTTCCTAATTCACACAACCTCTCACTCACTTATCCAACTGCCATTTCATTATTTCCGTAAAAAAAAATAACTCATATCTCTTTATAAGCGTTCAATAAATTCTATTCATATATTACAATGTAACTTATCACCTGCTGTTCCCTCAGGAATTATGTTTTATTTCAGGATAAGTATGAGATCAGATAACAAACTATGTGTACAAAAATTCGTTCTGATCTATTAAGACGCGTGAATAAAACCCTTCTATCCTAAAGGAACTATACGTTTATCCGGGATAAAATGTATCATATTTTGTAAGTCAGGCTTTAAGATGTCTGTATACCAAATTTCATACAAATTGGTCAACCCGTTTTTGCCTGATACGCGTAAAAGAAAGTGTATATGAGTTGTAATTTAATAATATAATATACTAGCTTCCGCCAGTGGTTTCGCTCGCGTGATTTGTACTTATCGCTATATTATGGCTAAATTCCCTTATAAATTTTAGCCTATGTGTTATTCTGATCTATAAACCATATTACCCGTATAGTTTCATCAAAATTTACAGTAGTTTTAGCATGAAAGAGTAACAAACATCCATCCTCACAAACTTTCGCATTTATAATATTATTAGGATAAGAGTTTATTCTTATCGATCCAGTGTTTTTTTATTATTATTTATTTATTTAGGGACTTTTACACATAGTGATAATGTCAGTCCCATCGTTCTCACAAACACTTATTACAATAATCAATAAATAATATACTATTATATTCTACACTATTTAAGTTTAAAATTATAAAACAATCTGGGCATCTCAGAGGAAGGAGCAGTCATAATACTTTGAAAGATAAATATAACATATTAAAATTAAATGTACGAATCAGCTCATTTCTCTTCTCTGCGTTACGAGCACACTCCACCAAAAAATGTTGCACATCTTCTATCACATCACAAATATCACAATTAGGAGAACTTGTTTTCTTCATCATGAAAGCAAACTTATTTAGTGGAATACACCCAGAACGCAGCCTAAGGACGTGTCAATTTTACATTATTAAACTAGACCCAGTAATCCCAGACCCATAATCTATAAAACAGTGTTGCTATTTAAGAAGATTAGTTTTATGTATTCTGTTAACCCTAATAACACTGTTGTTTTGTAAACGAATATAAATCAATCTGCTAAAGCAAAAAGCCAAATATACTCTATGGCTAATAAACTAAATTTGTGGATAAACAACTTGTTTTTCTTTTTTTTATACTCGCTTTAACTAATTGACTAAAACAGAAAACCAAATAACTAAAAAAAAATAGTTATTCTCTTATCTCATTTATGAAAAAATCCATAAGGTTTGTTAATTTTTTTAGTAATTAATAATGAATATCAATCCAAAATCTATGGATTGTGAATAGAAAATAAATTCCAAATTTGTCAATAAATAATTCAAATATCGAATCCATTTCTAATCTGTTCTGTCCAAAATGATTGATAATTAATCTAAAATACGTTTCAAATTAGAATTTTCTAGAAACAATTTTTAATTTAGAATTCATAAAGTATTATTTTGTATAGAAATTTCTCAGCTATAGAAGAAATTAACAACAATGGCGTTGAACACGACGTGACGTCATGTTGCGTCAAATGACAGAACACTTCACTTCTACTCTACATTATTTTTATAGGCAGAGATATCCCAGTGGTCAAGACTTGATAATGACACACTTCTGACTTTTCTGAGTTATGTGTGTTTCAAGAAATTAAATATCGCTTGTTATAACGGTGAAGGAAACATCGTGAGGAAACCTGCACTCCCAAATAGGTTTAAAGTTTACTGTTAATAAAAGGAGTCTATTGGAAAAATCTAAAAAAAATTGATCATTATGTTATCAAATCACCAGAATTTATCTCTTAAGTGATCAATACTCAAGTCTTAATAATATAAGCTCGAAACTGGAAGTAATAAAAGTATAAAGATTGGGTGAGATGATGATAATGATGCGGAAAACTTTTGAGGTACTCCTACTTTAAATTTTGACATGTTTGTTACTGTCAGTTACACGTAATAAAATGCTGTTAATATTCAAATGAAACGCGTGGGTAAGGGTTAACATTATACGCTGAAGGCGCTACAATTTGGGTGAGTGCTATTTTTATCACAAATTCTTTTACACTTAAGAATATTACTTCTTGTGACATATAAGTTTATTATATTTCAGTTTATCCTGTGAGTGCCTGTTAATAAATGTGGCGAGTTTTCGACCCACTTTCTTGTTCGGATTGGCGTAAATTTGATGCAAATTCAATATTATTATAACATGGACCTGATTTGATGATAGAGTTTGAAGGTGTTCATGAAATTTGTAACAATTCTATGAAATCACATCAAGTTTGGTTTCATTAGAGACTTGACGAATTATTCGTGATAGGTCCTATTTGTTTAACATTCAAGTTAGTACAGTGAAGTAAAAGGTCAGTAACAAAAAACCAAAATATATTTTAGATTATATAGTAAAAAAAAGGGAAGAAAATAAACTACAGGAGAAAATAAACTTTAGGATATAACTAGACGTTACGATCTCTTAATATTCTGATAGAAACCCAGCAGTGCTTTGGTCTTGCGACCAAGTGTGTAGGTTTTGAAGGACGCTTATCTTCACTTTTCTCTAAATACTTGGGTTTTAAGGTGAAAAAAAAAAACATTTTTTATTCTACTTCTACTACTCTATGCACTATTTTTTTAGAAATTTATATTTTTGATAATTATTTCTGACATTTTACATTATCGGTCAATTATTTTGATATATTTGTGGTATCAATCTAAACAGATATTATCTTCAGGTTTTTGGAAGATTATAACAAACTTCCAAATGTGGGGCCAGAACAGCTGTTTATATGACATCTGTTTTGGCGAGATCTTTCAGTGAACATAGTGTGAAGAAGTGCTAGTAAAAGTGTAGAGTCGGTGTTGTGTAATGTTGGCGCTTCTAGGCTATGTCGAAGTGTTAGTAAAGTGTAGAGTCGGTG
>JAOPUB010000006.1:680193-690292 GCA_027564055.1 Neptis clinioides
TAGTGGTTAAGAGTTAACAAACATCCCGACATCTTTATAATATTAGTCAAATATTTTAGTGTAAGGTAAATCACTACTTTAAAAAGAAAAATGAATATACTTTACTCTACGCTATAGTATAGATGATACAATTTTCAAAAATATAGGGTTGAGGCACCACATAACCTACGGTTTGCATTCTGTAACGTCTTTATTATGATAATGATTCTGTACTTAGGTTACACAAATCAACATGTTCCTCCTATCTTTTAAGTCAATAAATGTCTGTTAAGCAATGCTTTTAGAAGAATTATTGGAGATAATTATTTTCCACTACATCGTTGGAAAACCTCCATGCATTACACTTAGTTTTGAAATAGAAACTTTCTGGTCAAATCCTAAATAACTATTTTATTATTGCAAAAATTGTAGGAAAATTCATTACGCACTCAGTTACCTACTTTTTAATCATTATTTGAACTTGAATTGATATCTCAGAAATTTAATGAATGTATATATTTGTAAACATTTATTAGTTAATCGTTTTATTATATATGAACATCGACATAAAATTTGGTCCCCGCCTAACAAAAGCTATAATTACATAAAGATGGAAGATCACAATATAGGTTTTCATCATACGAAGTTAGTCGATGTTACTTAAGTATAACTTTATGAATATGTAATTCCCTAACTGTTGTAATCTAATTCTGAACTAATAAATACATATTAAGTCATGTAAAACACCCAAATTGTAAACGATTCATTAACAAGAAAAATACTTTCCTATTTAGAAAGAATTAGAAAAGAAGTGACGTTTTATATGTGAGATACGACCTAGATCCAAGCCGGCCAGACCACAAACGGCATCCATTGAATACCTCGGATGTCAGCTATGTCAATTAACATACAATAATGAAACTTATAATGTGGTCAATACATTCCGTTTCAAAGGTATACCTCTATGTTTGTGACATGTGGGAATATAATTAAAGTAAAAAAAGGCTGTGACATTGAAATTATTTAATCAGTAAAAGTTTAAATAATCATTACACTGCGCAGATTCACAGGTTTAGCATTGTTTGTCGAACGAAAAAGACAATAATAACATTTTCTTTTAATAGAAAACTGAAAAATGTACAGAATTCGTTCACATTGCTACAAACACACTTTGACTTTGCTATCCAAAATATTTAATATTAATATAATTCTTAATATGGATTAGACCAGTGTGAGAGTAAGCTATAATAAACTGTGTTATAAAGTCCATTTATCGAGGAAGGCTTTAGGCTATATAACATCACTAGTGCTATATAAAACTAGAAGAAAAATAAAAGTATAAGTACTTATGTGTTTCAATATCTAGTAATGATTGAAATCAGTTTTTAAATTTAATCTATTCTTCGTATACAAAACGGCAAAGGGCGTTATGTATACAATTTTAAAGGCTTTCCCAAAAGAATGAACAAATAAACAAGGTAATCTTTTTTAAACCTATGGCAGGTAAATAAAGAAACTGTATTTTTATTTTAAGTGCTTAATGTTTTTAATAGCTTTATATATATGCAATATCTTTATTGGCCAACAACGCCACACAACTTCCGGATATAGATTCCTATCCATGATCCATCTTACTTCAGCGTGATGCTCGTTTAAGATTTGACAATATTTAAAAGCATGTACTTAGAATAAGCTTAATACAAAATCCGGATAAATATCAATTAATATTTATTATTATTGTCAGAGGCATATGTACGATGTCAAACAGATTATTTCTTTTTAGACAGGTAGGTGCCCCCACTTGTCACTCCAAACCTTTTTATCTGATTAATACGTGTACCACAAATGAGTTTCTTCATATTAGCGGCAGTTTCTCAAGTTCACTTTAGATACACATCTGGGTTTGCGCATTTTATTTTTATTAAAATGAAATATCTTAAATCTCTACGTAAAGCTCATCCATTCGTCATAACGTCATAAACAACTTTAATTTTAAAAGGTTAAATTCTTGGAAGTTGTAAAACAATGCAATTAATATTATCTTTTAAGTATTTTGTCATTTTTCATTTACTTTTGTTTTATTTTTGTATTTGGTTTATCCACTGTTTACGAGACACGTTTATATGTCGTTAAAACTTGATTACAATTTTTATCCTACCGAATATTCTTTATTAAATTATTTAAAAATATATATGTAAAGTTAAGGTTTACGTAGTCCAGCAGTATATGTAATGCCTTCGTGGCACGTAGAATACATTTTAGGATTTAAGAAAATTTAATGTGAGGAGTCTTTATAATACGAATTTATCTTTAAATGTTTAAAAGCGTTATTAAATTTAGGATATCAGAAAAAAGTTATTGCCATATACGTACAAAACTAAAAAGTAAAAAATACTGGATATTTATAAGTTATTACATTTATGTCCTTCACGTTACGGAAGCCAAATGTACCAAGATGTTGTTTATAAAAAGTAAATCTCTGACGAATGATTTGCATACTCTCAAGCCTGACAACAATATTCTGGCGTAATATCTCCTTATAAGTTATCAGAACGTCAAGTTCGCCTTATCTCCTGCGCCTGATGGATCGATGGTAAACGGCTACTCTCGTTGTTTGCCTCGTTGCGCGTCGCCTGTCCGTTCCCGTTATTCAAAGCTATCGCCCTTTATGTCACCCAACATGTTTTAACTAATTCACCTCATTTGTATTCATCCCACATACTCACCAAAATATACAAATCAAACACACAATTAAACATTAGGATATAATGAAATCGACCATGTCTAAGTAAGTCTATTCTATATAAATGCGTCTGATGGACGACTTTAATTTCTCCGTTGTAAAATTGTTTATAACCACTCTATTTTTCAAAGTTTTGCTTCGCTATTCAATATGACATTACTTCTTGACATATTTTATGATTTTATTTCATTCGTTATCGGTAACCCTATAGGCTTTCATGACCATGCTAGTAACTATAATCAAAATAATTTTACGAGGCCTTTAAATAAATTTAGTTTAGATTTTATTTGTTTTGCATCTTCAAGGGAATATATTTCGTTATTAATTTTAATTCGATACCTCCGAGTTCCTTAAGGAAAAGTTTAGACAGAAAAAATACAAAATTAAGGGTTCCTTTTTCATTTTGAGGTAAGGAACCCTAAATACTCCTCGACGTTTTGCATTTAAAATATAAATTGTTCATTTAACTTAATGAATTGCTAATTTAAATATTTAATCCGATAGGTACTACTAGCTACCAAGTTGACAGTCTAAGAAACCTGATTGAGGCAAAAAACTTCGGCCTTTTATTCGAGTTCGGTCTGAGATGGTATCTATGAGAACAGGTAACAAATAGCAGCAGTTGTATAAAAACTTGAAGGCCCCTAACCAAACCTACACAACGAGCTGGCCACAATAGAACTTGTCAGATTAAAAGATGAATGATTTCGATTTCTGCGATGTGTCTGCTATGCCACACCAAAATCTATGAAATGTTAATACACATAACTTCAACATTTTCATATAGTTGATTAGTAAAGAAGTATTAACTATATGAGCCATACTATATAAAAATAAAAAGGCATGGGACTTGTGACCCGGGAGCATATTTAAAAATGCATTCAGATTGTAACAGAACACGCCTGTATAGCTCGAGCAACATATTTTAACAAAAGGTAGTACTCAAAAATAGTCGTTTACTCCTTTTACTTAAAAGGGGTTAAATTTCACAACCTCTTTACTTGAACTATGACACGAAATGCATTACTGAGTAGTTTTTATTAAAAACGATGTACTCGTCGGAAACTATATAAACAGTAGAAACTAAATAAAGTAATCAGTAACAGTGTTACTAGCACTATAAAAAAATCTTAATTGTGGTTTAATAACAGTTATTCACGTAAAAATAGAAATTTTATTATGTTTGTAAATAAAGGTATACAAATAATCAATACAACCAAATGAGTATTTATTTTACACTAACGTTGGATAGTAAATTAATCAATGACATATTTAATTACAACAGCATTGCGTTTACTTAGAATTGAATTGTAAAACTCTTGGGTGGACCGTATATAGTGTCGGATATCCGACATTAAACGAAATCTGTACAGATAACAAAACAGAAAGCTTACTTAAATTTTTAGCTTTATTTTACTTATCTATATGATAAATATATGTGTGATATATTTGTTAAATGATAATGAATTCCAAATACTAATTGGTTTAAAGATACGTAATATTCGAATTCTTTAACCATATTTGATATTATGAATTTAAAATGCATTAGCAAAATTTGGGATATATCTATTAAAGATAATATTAACATCTCGTAGAGTAACGGAGTGGATCAGTCCATCACTTCTGACCGTACAAGTGCAATCCCGAACAATAGCTACTAATAATAAGGAACGTTGTATTTACGAGCATACGTGCCCTCAGCGCTGAGACGAGCCAGCTCTATTGTGCTCAGACCTCCTATGATTATTTCAACCGCTAACATTTTTCCAGCAAAAGTCCCTTTTAGCTTTATATTTTACGATCCAAAGATGAAATAAATCTGGTATTCGTCACATAAAACTAAATAACGAGTTTAAAAAAATATTTGCACACTTTTTACTTCTCTGTATGATCGAAATAGGACGTAATTTATATGTCAATTTTTATATACATAACTTTCTATTGTAATCAGATTTAAATCTAACGACAAATAATTGTAAACTTTAAACAGTATTTTAAATGTAAAGTTGTATTGATTGGTTTATTGATTTATCATTCTCTCATATTTATGGGACCGATCGAATGAATCTATAAAAAAAGAGAAAAATTCCCGGAGAATATATTAGTTCCTTCGGGATAACAATATAAATTTTATTATGTAAGTATAATTGAATATATAAATAATGGTATAAATAAGATATATAATTTTTTTTTAATATTTCAAAAATACATTTTTGACAATATATTTTTCTATTTCACGTCCTGATATTAAATAGTGAAATCCAACTACAAAACCATACATTCCGTTGTTGGTTTATTACTAGAATAATATAACTGGCAGTAGGTTTGCTAAATTCAACCTACACTGTGACCTAAATACGCAAGCGCCTGCGCACCCGGCGCCCGCCAATCAAAGCTCTCCATTCAAATTACATACCGGCGCCATTTCAGCTATAGCTATTAAATATAAACGTATTAAAATTAGATTTGTGCTTAAGTGACAAAACGCGACTAGACCGTGACTTAATTGTTGAAGTCACAAACCAAATAAATATCAAATATTCTGTTTGTTACTTATCGTGCCACATAATCTATACTAATATTATAAATCTAAAGAGTTTTTTTTTGTTTGTTTGAACGAACTAATCTCAGAAACTTCTGATTCAAATTGAAAATTAAAGCTATAAAACATCACACTACGACCCATACAAACGGAGCATCACGCGAAAAAAGTCACACGAATCGGTTATTTGTATGTACATTATGTATATATTAGTATTACATGATATATATAATATTATGTGTCTCGAAAATGATGAGACGTGATGTTTGTACATTTGTTACTATTATCATTTTTCTAATAGTAATTTTTTTTGTAAGAAAAGTTTGCTTATGAGATATATTTTTATAAATAAAAAGTTTAATTACGATACGACAGTATGAAGTAAATTAAAATTCTTCCAATATAAAGTTATACTTCTTATATTTTTAAAGGATTACTTACCAAGCAACATTTGTTAAACCTAATTATGTTAACTTCTTAAATTAACTGAGATAAATACAAGTTTTAAGTTAAAAATTTAAAATGAAGCAAATCCACGAGATAAGCTTATTTATTAGCTTTAGTAATAAAATTTATTATCACAATCTATATGATGTAAATGAACTGCAGATTTTTAAAGACATACCAGTTGACCAGGTAAAAGTTATATATAAAACTTTGGAGTCTAAAGAATATAAAATTCGTAAAACAATTTCATGTAGATAATTACCGTCTCTATTAATGACTAGCCGACCCGCTCTCACTTCGCTAAGAAAAGTAGCCTAAGTTACTCCCTATAGCATCAGATATCTGTGTGCCAGTAAAAGTCCTGTTCAAATCATTCCAGCCGTTTTAAAGATTAAACGGGATAAACAAACAGACAAACATTTTTGATTTATTGATATACATACCCAAATACACTTAATAAAAATCCGTTATTTTGATATTACAAACAGAAACTGCCAATAAATTAAGTATTAAGAAAGTTTGTTTTTTAATGATAATGACTCATTAAGTTTTCTGAAATATATTAACAGACTTTCGATAAATTTATATAATATTTTTATCAAAGATATTTAGCATAACCCGTAAATTGTTTTTAATGAAGAATAAAAATGTAATAGGCGTAAAAAATAAGCTGTCACGTATGTATAAATAAACACTACACGAGTATTTACTTTCACTTAAAATATCCTATTGCAAGGAGCATGAACAATACTTACAAGCACTAACGTAAGTTACGATAATACAAATCCTATAGATTAAGAATATTTTAAGTAGCGATAGACTAACTATATATACGCTATATCTACTGCACATACATACATACATACACTCGCCTACAATATTCGATCTCGCACTCTAACTTCGATCTAAACTAAATAATATAGTTCTAGTAATAAAAACCTCAATAAGTGTTGAGTTACTCTGAGCTACACTATGTTACATTTACTAAGACAGGAAATAGACATATAAAATTGTTCACCAAATGTCTGCTGATTTATGTGGAATTTAAATATTGTGGAACCAGTAAATTATTTAAAAAATACCGATAATACCGACTTCATAAAATGGAGGGGTGAGATTTCAATCGATCAAATATGACTATATATTAATTTTTTTTAATAATTTGTAAAATACAAATAATTGTTTATATCCTACCATCATGTCATAAAAAATTAAGAAATAACAACACTTTAATACTACAATGATCTTCGTAGTTGGGGGAATCTTAAAAGCTTTCTTCGGCCGGGGCATTAAGTCGGCTTGGAGATAAAACGTAGCACCACTGCCATAAATATATTTAATTTCTTGCTTTTGTTTGCCTCCTTTATTATTTATTTATTATTTACTAGTTTCTAATCATAAGAAGTATATGTTTTTATTACGTCATTAACTGCCATTTTTCACATGTAACATGACAAAAATTAAATTTACGAATTATACAATGATATTACATAAAAATAATAGTCTTATTTTTCTCTTAATGGCACTTACACGACATAGACAATATTCATACCCAGATACTAATGTGATGTGATAATTTACATCAGTAAAAAAATAATTCTGATCTATTACGTATGTGAATAAAATACCTCTATTCCACAAGAGCTGTATTTTTTTCCAAGATAAAAAGTATCCTAATATTTAATTCGGTGTACAAAATGTCTGTTTACCAAATTTCATACAAATCGGACAAGGACAAAAAATTAGAAAAAAGATATTTTGTCCTTATATGAATATGCATAGATAACCAAGCTTATCAAAGATTATAAAAACGTACACAATATAAAATCTTTTTGTATACAAATAAATGGTAGCAACAAAAATGACGAAGCTGCTATAACACGCATATTTATATGAGAAGTATATAAAACCTTATTGACGCATAATTTATTGGCAGGTTTTAAAAAGGGCTGTTCCTTCATGCTTCACTCCCACGCTGCGTAATTTGAATGCATGTTTTTGATATTTAACAAAATATTTTCAACCCAACCCATGTCACGACAATTAATAATGCCATAAACATAAATTAAAACATTTAAACATATGTCCGACAATATATTTAGTTAGAATCCTACATCCTATTTGACAAGAAATTACCAGCATTGATAGAGATAATTATATAACTTATTTGTACACGTCCAGCTTATCATTGTCAATACGGAGCCATTATAAAACCGTATAATCTTTTATACGAAAAAAGCTCATTACAAACACATATAAATCAATCATTTGTAACGTATTGTTCATGTTGTTTGACCAAACATATTTTATAATGTAAATAGATACCTATACTTCGAAATAAATCCCACACGGTAATGACAAAACCCCTCGATCCGGAAAAACATTCTTAGGTCAGATAATATATTGCTGTCGCTTAAGCAAAAGTAGATTCGATATTTCAAGCCGCGGTTAAGTTATTGGCCGTTATTAATAACGAGCCTTTTCTTACTTAATCTGACTTGAAAGCATTGACTTGCACGTCGTGTAAGCAATGTATTGTTCTGATAGCACGGAATGGTGAACGTACCTTATCTACACATTATACTTTAGGCCCGCTTATTACGACCGCAATGACATTAACGAAACTCAATATAACGTTGTTTGCATCTTTGAAAGATTCATTATTTAAATAGACGTATTTGAACACATTCTGAGGTTCACAACGTACCCTTTGTATTTTATTTTAACAAAAATAAACATAGGGGCGGTAGGCGTTACCTACCATTTTTCGTTTCATACACATTTAAATTTTACAAGAGGAAGTAGAATAAATTATTTAAACGATTCCTAAACGGAGCTTAGTTTATTATTGTTATTTTATAACTAAACTAGTGCAGTTGGCGCCTATCTGTGTCCATTCAAGAGGAATCTATAAAACAGATACAACGTTTGGCTTAAGACATTAAGTCAGTCAAGAGTCAGGCAGGGAAAAAAATTGAGTTTTAATTATACAAAACAGTATAGACATAGTTAAATGTCTACTTTATAGGCGGAATTTATTTGATAAAATACAGATATTAATCTTCAATCAAGTACTTTAAGGATCGTCACTCATTGGATATAAAAAAATCTTAAGTCAATTGTTCCTCGTTAGCGAAGACTTGCCTCGAAGCTTATATTTCTAAAGAATCGAAGTATCTCTTCAGACTTAGCGCTCTGTCATTGCTTGAACAGAACAGCGAAAATAATAGAGTATATTAATATTATTAAAATATTGATTATTAAAAGCATTCGCCCGATACAACAGGGATTAAGTAAATGCGAAAACTGTTTTGTAAAAAAATATTATCGGCACAGTCAATGCACAATCAGTGTGGTCACAAAGTGAGCTCTGTTTGACAAGTGACACAAGTGTATCGCGACAGAAGTAACATATGGATATACGGTGTTGCTACCTTTATTATTTTCCGAACCGTAAACTATAACTGGAATCACCTTAAAACTCTGAGTTTATTTATCTATAACAAAATATTATGCAACTTCCAGTGAATGTCCCAAACTTTCAGGTCAATAACATTTTCATGACAATAACGAATACAAGGAACCATCCGAGCAGTCGAGCAATTCTCAAACAAGTAATCATTTTTCTACGACTTTTCAATGTGAAGATACATGCACAATGTATTTTGAGATGTATAAAATATTTTCATTAGCTAATAAGTTAATATTTTGAAATATATGTTTAATATATACAAAAATATCACATTTAAGTTCTCTTAAACGAATATATGAATGACTACTCCACAGTTTTCATTGTTTTCTATAGGCAGAAACGAACGATTGAGTGGCCATAGGTTGGCGTGTGGGCAGTGGGGGACCATAGAGTGTTTCTTTTTTTCTGTGTTCAAGCCTCGTGGTTAAGCTTGGCTTGCCATTGTCCACTACGCACTAAAATAACCCGCATTTTAGCTCAAAAGAAATATAAAGTGACGTAGTTATAGCAGTTGTTCGCAGGTAAATGATTTATTATTATTATTACATTTTATTGTATACGAATAACTCGACAAATAAGCTTAACCTAATTAACTAATTACATTTATAATTCTTCTAATTTAATCATTCTATGAGTGTTTACTATTATAAGATAAGCCTTATTTATTCTGCTATTTAGCTGTTATTTAACTTGCAATGCTCATGTGTAAGTTGACCATCAAGATTTGTAAACAATTTTATAACATATTTGCTCGTAAAGTGGTTGTAATTACACCAATTTCAATATCGTAATGTATGTCATTACGTACTTGTGCGATAATGTAATGTAAAAGGCACGTGTTTTTTTTAAATAAAGTTTTAAGATACTCCGTCTAAAAATGAACGATACTTTTAAAAATCTTAGCAAAGAGGTTTTA
>JAOPUB010000006.1:754505-766861 GCA_027564055.1 Neptis clinioides
ACCTTCTGTATAAATGTAAATTGCTTCAAACTTTTGTATGGGTTCTGTGGAAGAGACCCGGCTCAGCAGTGGGCCATCGAAGGGTTGTGATGATGAACACTAAAATAATGTTCGATTAGAACCAGCAGTTCCTGAGCTTCAGCTTTATAATATTAAGTTTAGATAAGCTGTTTATAGGAATTTAAGATAATATTAAATTGAATTAGATTAAAGTAAAACTATCAGCCGAAACTAATAATCAATCTCAATCCAAAATCTAGGGACTGTTCAAATCTTTTCGACTTCCAAAAAAGAGGTTATCATTCGTCTGTATTTTTTTATATGTTTGTTACTCCAGAACTTCGTCTTCTACGGACCGAATAGAAAATTTTTTTTTTTGTTCTAAATTATTTTATTGTGTCTATTTATTTGCTTTTTAATTCAATTTTTGTTAGAAATATTTCTCTATTCTGTATTCCAAAATCTCTGACTATCAAATCAATTTTTTTAGATACAAATTAAATTTGAAACAATTTTCAATCCATAATTCACAGATTTCGGTTTGACGTTGACTTGGCTAAGTAAAGATATTAGTTTTATATTTATGAAGTATCAAAGTCTTCAAAAACTATCAAATGACATAGATTTTTTGTATCTGGTGGACAAAAAATAACTTTATGCTTAGGAATTTGTAAAAATAATTAAAGACAAACTTCATCTATTCTATTCTAATCTTGGTCATTCGTCATTTTGTTCCAGAGACCGATAAGAGTCCAAGAGAGGAGTCTGTTTGTGGACATGCACTGATAGGTACTGGTAGGTCAGGTGCTGAGTAGCAACCCCTAGTTCTGGCAACTTGCTTTCGAGTTAGTTTTATGCTGTCTTCTTCTAAGGTAGTCATACCAACCCTGCGTAACCTTCTCAAGTCCTCGCTTTGAATAGGTTCCTTAAGGTTAAAAAAAGAGGAAGAGGTGCAGATCGAGCAATATGACTGTTTATGTATTTGGGAGCTGGTTTGTTTGCTTATTTAGTTGAACTTGCTAATTTCAGGAACTACTGTTACGTAGTCCATTTATCGACTAAGATTATTAGCTATAGAACATCACGCTACGACCCATAAGAGCGATGTTACAACGAAAAATTCGCTTTTATGTATGCGTTGAAAGAATGTAAGTTTCAGCTCCATAAGAATTAATTATAATTGTCTACGTCTTTTTCTCTCTCCCTTTCTATATGTGTAAATACCTAATTTATTTTAAGGTTTAATGATACGGTAAAACTCACGTATGATCTAGTAATAAAGTACTATAGTGTCAACCGCATTTGGGGATCTTCTTCAGCAAAGTGAAGTGCGGTCAAAACTATAGTACTTTATTATTAAATCATACGTGAGTTTTACCGTATCATTAAACCTTAAAATAAAATGTATTCCTAACAAAATTGCTTAAATATTACTGTAAACTTTGAATAAAATGAATCTCACATATATATAAATTTTATCAGTATTAGTAGCTTAAAATTACTTACTTGTGATAATCTGTACTTAATTACTGATAATTGACGTCATAAACATTTACTTTTAACGTGATCGAATTATATTGGAAGATCTATTATTAGTCTCATAGAACGTTATTTATTTATTGTTGTAATTATAATATTTTTTGTAAACATTAAGGTGTTGGTATTAAATTTAATCATGTTTGTATCTAATCTATAGTATTAATACCTTGATAAACGCACATTAAATATGTTCAATTATACTTGTAAAATAAGATTTTTGGCACTAGTATGTAATAAATCACTCTTGATATATCATCATATAGATTTAGCAAGGTAGTTAAACCGTTGACATTATATTTTGCTTTTATAAAAATAGTAACTCTATTTTACTAACTATACAACTAGCTATTTTTTTTAATAGCTTCGTTTAAATAAGGTAAATGCGCTAGTCTTTCGATTTAACAGATATACAACTTGGCTGCAACAAACTCATAAGTAAAAGTATTTCTAAATTAATATCAATTTTTAATTATTGCATTAAATGTCATTAGATCTGGCTTTATCAAAGTTGTGGATATGGGTTTGCATCGAATATCGTAAAAAATATAAAAACGCTTTTTCTTACCCAAGAGAAAGCTTTAAATCCGAGAGTAAGAAGAGCCGTTTTGAGTCGATACGAACAAGAGTTTTAGACAAAAAAAAAATATTACATGATATTTTTTTTCGTGATGCAAAATACATGTTTTTATCTCATGCTCGTGATCAATTAGATCGGAATACAAAACATTTTAAAGTTAATATCAGTACCAAACATTTAGTCTGCAGTCTCTTGAAGCTGCGAAGAATCAGAGTATTAAATGAATATAATCATAACATATAGAAAACATGACGAATTTTCGTTAACATAGATTCATACAATTTAACGAAACGATGGATTGGATATTAAAATTTTTCGTTCGCTCGTTTCCGTTTATAAAAATTTAAACTTTAAAATGTAAGAGCAGTACAAAATTTAAAAATAACAAACGAGCTTAAGTCAGTCAACACGTTCATTTCTTAGTTGAAAACATGCAATTCTAAAATATATCAAAAATCAAGAGTAGGCTTTTATAAGAAGCTACTGGGTCGTGTCGTATTTTGATTTGGTCTATAATATATACACTTAATTGCTGAGTTACATAAGTTGATTACTGTAAACATTTAAGGTGCTCGAAGTGGTTAAAGTTTACAAAAAAAATTAGATAAAGTACCTGTATTAGACTAAAACTGCCATTTATTCTCTTCAAAATGAAATGTCGAAAACTGAAACTAAATATTTTATTTCAATTAGACCTTACAAATTACTTTTGGAATATCAAAATTGGTCAGTCAGTCAGTTCGTCTCAAGCTAGGGCCAGTTCAGGAAGCAGTTTTCTGCTGAGAAGAACTGGCAAGAAACTCAAGTCGCTTGCATAAACATTCCATTGTTTACATAATGATATCAACAATGACAAATTTCAAAAGTTGAAATTCATAAAAACGGGAACTTCTTTGATTAAATTTTGTTTTTGGGTCCTAAAAAAGATTCCCAAAGTCACAATGAAATCTAAAACGGGTAGACGACCATCTTTTAAATTATCAGAAAATTTTTATGAAAGGACTCCAAGCGAATAATCCGAAAACCGTAACATTATTTTTAATTGATTGTCACGTATTTTTATGTATGGGGACAACAGTTTTCCGCGGCAATATTAAGTTTCTTCCTTAATTCCAATTGTGGACGACCCACTCGCTGTCTCGCAAAATTATTCTTCAATGTAATTCCTTTAATATACATATTATTTAAAAAGCCGGATAGTTGCGCTTTTTGCCGACTAGAAAAGTGGCCGGATAGTCGACGAATAATCGGTACATCACTAGAATACACCTTTTAAGCGATTTAATAGTGCATTTATAAATTTGTCAGGGCGATAAAGTTCCTTTTTTGAAATTGATTGCATAATTCTACTTTTTATTCGAGGTAGTAGATAGATTTATTTTAGCACTTGAAAAAAAATGCGAACTGTTTCATATAGACATACATATATCAGTGCGCGAATCTTACAATAAGAGATATTATTTTATTAATGAGAGAGATTATAACAATAAAACTATTGTAATAATCTCCTATAAGATAAAATGGCGTTCAAAAACCTTGGTATATAATGATCTCGTTTATTTTCAATAAAAGTTGGAACTTCTTTTTTATGCGACACTACTTAACTGTATGTTTATTATAACAAATGGAAACGTGACTGTTCAAATTTTCTTAACCGATATTGTTATGTAACTGCAAGTAATTTTTATGTAATGTAATAAGGGTTAAACCAAATATAATTTGTAATTATTGTTAATATAAATTATAAGATTTACACAATTTTAAAATAAATTTCACAGCTTTTTAAGATATTTTATTAATTATATTGAAACTAGCATACGACAATACACACATTATCCTTCTATAAGGGTGAATTAAAATAAAATATTAAACTCGCAATCTAAAATTATTTATTAAGAGGCTTACTCTTGGAAATTTTCTCACCCACACATTCCCTATTCTCTAATACAAAACTTATTATACATTAAAAACGATTGCTGTTTAAAAAATATATTTTGCAAAGGGAACGGATACAGTATGTGCACTGCAATAATTCAGTCAAGATTTCTCCTATGCTTGCATTAAAACAAAATGACTGCAATACAAAATCACAGAAAGATAATACCTATATAATGTTAACGAAAATTAAAATACACTGGTCAATGTCAAAATATAAAAGTATACTTACAACTGAACCAATTAATCAGTCAAATAATGGCATAATTATAAACCAAAACCTAACTCTCCATAATAAAGTACAAGTATTAAATTTACAATAAATAGGAATACTGGCTAAGACACTAAAAATATATTCCCATTGTATATACATATAGCCTCCATTTATAATATAAGTTATTATATAATTAACCCTAATCAGAGAAATAACTTTTAAATATATTTAGTCAATTAACAATTGGTGAGTTTGTTTCTTTTTTATGAAATTAAACTAGTTTTACATATAAGAAATATACTTTAAATCACTGTTTAATATGTCTATTCCTTTTCATGTCAAACTACTCTAAATATACAAGACGGAATACAGATAAACATGTTCAGTTAAATATGTGTTGTGTAGTGTTTTGTAGCTCATTAGGCTAACAAAATTGAGCTTTTTTTTATATTTTGTCTTTTGGCAATATAACGGCAAATTAATTAGCATTAATTAGTAATGCTAATACAAATATGATGTAACAAAATATATTTAATTAATAGCATTTTGAAAGACCTTTGTGACTACTTGGGATTATATCTAGTGTGCTAATATTATATTTAATATTTTTACTCACCAAAGAAATGTTACTTTAATTGTAATAATAGTTTCCTGAAAGGCCACTATTACATACACATTGAGATCAATTTTTAAAAGATTAATACAATACTCTTATTTAAAACGGTGGGATTTTCAGCATTCATACAAGTGCACATACACTGACATATATCATAATTTGAATTTATAGATACATATAGTTAGTAATTGAAAGAGTTATTATAATACTAAGTGATGTATGGAATCAAAGCTTCTACAATAATTGTGATGATATCACACTGTTATTATCTACCTTATATTATTTTTTTAACATTCTATACATTAAGACTAAATCATACTATGCAATTAGCAGCCATATAGTCTTTATCAAATTATTATTAATATTTTAAATATAACACTTGTCTTTCACTGAATATATTTGTAACTATTGTAAACCTTAAAAACTTATAAGGTAGCTTTAACTTCTGTGGACTGAACCCAAAATATAATTACCTCGTAATTAATCATAACTATTAAATGTAAACTGCCATACACACTTTACACATTCACATTTCTACAAATCTAATTATCAATAAACAAATACTATGCTTTGTACTAATACCCAGTCGTTTTATATAAGTTCATTTAGTCATCATCAAGTTCAATAACAATTGGTTCAACATTATCTGTTGCTTTAGTGTATTCTTCTTTTAGTTGTGTTAATAATGTACACTTTGGTATTTTAAGTTCTTCTGCTTCATCTACCAGTAATTTTAACTTCTGAAGTCTACCAATATCTGGTGCAGTTGGTAGAAGAATATTTTTAGTTTCAGTCATCCACTTATCAAAACTATTAACTCTAAAGTCAATAGTTTGTAACATAATATGCAATTCATCCATGTCATAACGGTAAAACAGTGTTTTTTTCTCCAAGGGACATGAACAAAATCCTTCTGAACTGGCATGTTGTAAGCAAGCCATGTGCTTACATTCTGTACAGGACACGGAGGATAAAAAGCAAGTAGTTTTACATATCTCACATAGTCGTTCATCATCTCTAAGTAATTCGAATGCTGTCCTACGAACATTTTTTAAACCATTTCTTGCAATAAGAGCCCTCAATCTCCCTTCCTCCTCTGTTGCATGCACTAATTCTTTTTGTGTTTCTAAAGCTGTTTCTAAATCCAATCTGTCACCTTCCAATGCCATCTTACAGATAAGCTCATCATGGGAAAAAACACAAAACCTTTTCAAATTTTTGTAGTGCACAATACAATCACGGCCTATTTTAAGCCAATCAGGTGGAGCAAAGTTCACAGCTTCTGCAAAATTATATCCTTGATTAAAACCAGCATGATATGCCCTTGGAAATGTCACAACAAATTCTCCTGCATTCTGATCAGTTCTATAAATTGGCACTCCAGCTGCCATTAATATATTAGGATTCATTATTGTTACAAGTTGGTGCAACAAATCAGGTTGGGATTTGAATAGGTCTGGTGCTGCTGCTTTCATAGCATTTTCTAAAAGTTCTGCTCCATTTCCAGGAACTCCATACCAAGTTTTTGATTCACCCCAATGCAGGTAATTTATTGAGTAACTCCAGTGATCTTCATTATGCCAACAGAATGCTGAGAAACACATGCCAACATACATCCAAGGCACTGTCATTCCAGATATATCGGCATTTATAAATCTGAGAACAGAACCTTCCAAGACAGGTAAATTATTTAAATTCCAACCTGAATCAACATATTCTTGATCACCAGGATACAAATTAAGTGATGATTTGGTTGGAAATCCAGAGCCATGATCCATTGAATGTAAGTCGGCACCATACTCTACTGTAACATCTTCTTCTACAGATGATATTATCCTCCAAAATTCTTTTTCTGCTACATTAATGGGTACTAAATGACCAGACATTCCAAAATAATCAGATTTAAATTTATCAGCCATTTCACCAAATTGTTGCAAAGTGTATTCTCTTTCAGCTTGTGCAAAACCATATGCTTCAGCTGGCTTATGCACTTCTTCAGCAATACAACAGGGACATCGCCAATCACCATCAGGAACCACATTTAAGGGTGGTTTAAGGCAAAATGTATGATAGGTATCTGAACATCCATTACAGATGAGTAGTAAATCATCTCTATGATCTTTTTGGCAAATAGCACAAATGTATACAGCCAAAGGATCTAAATCATATCTTGGTCTTTTTCTAGATTTAGTAATATCAAATTCCTCATCGTTTAATCCAGGCATTTTAGGACCAGCTCCATAACATGCAAGCTTTCTTAATTCTCTGTTGCACTTGATCTCATCTTCTGATTTAGCTTTTAAACAATCATCATTTATTTTGATATCAGAGCCTGTTTTGATTTTTTTGATACTTTTATGTGGTTTCTCTTCTTTAATGTGGTCATTTTTTATTTTAGTTATTGATTCTATACATATCTCTTTAATTACCTGTTGGCTCTTTTCTTCTTCATCTTTGATTTCAAGTTTGGGTTCAGTCTTTTTTACAGTTTTTAAAATATCTGCTTTGCTTTTTTCAAAAATTTCATAAGGAAGAAGTATTTTTTCATAGTTACTTCTAAGAAAATTAATAGTAATTGCGCTCTGACTGTATCCCATCGAAATTGCGATCTTACGCCAGTTTTTGAGAGCATTACAATTTCCGAATCCGCCTTCTTCATCAACCCAAAATTTTAAGCAGTATAGGTCCAAAGTCTTATTTTCTATCATCGGTATTTTAAGTGGCGACCCTTGTAAATCCCAAAACTTTAAAATTTTTTCAAGGAACAAGAGTTTCAGACGAGTTATGGCTTCCAATTCATTTATTTTTTGTATCCGTGGAACAAACTTTAATTTATCGACGTCTAAAGAAAAGGGTGGCTGCCAGCGCGAAGGAGGCTTTATTTTACAAATTCCTGTTTTCTCTGCGACTGGACGTATCTTAGCAATGTAGCCCAATGGATCCGCAAACTCTTCGAGCGTAGGCTCGAAAACGGGCGCCTCCGGGGGCGGAGTGAATGTAAACTCTGCACTTTTCTGCATGGCATTTTTTTGGATATTTTTGCTATCCATGTTTACACTACATAAATAACGATAGCGGAAATAAAATAATCACTTTTATTAAATCACCATTTAAAATCAAAACTCACTCGTGCCTACGTGACCTCTCACCATGCGTAAATGGCTACTAATATTCAATAATATAATCGGAGTATAATACACTTAATCGTCAAATTTATATTTGTTATTTGAAATAGATTTAGCATTTTAACACTAGTTTTAATTCCACATAATGTTTTACGCAATTAATCTTGTTTGAAGATGATTATAAGCGAAATTTCACAAAGTGCACTAAATGTCTGTCCGTCACAACACAGGAGTGGAGATATTAAACAGCGAAACTACTGATCGGCGATAGCGATTAGTGACTATCGTATAGTACATCAGCAACACATTCTGTTAAAATCGTTTGTTTGGCATTTTCACTGAATTTTACAGTTTTGAGTCTTTGATGCTAAATGCTGTCAGCTCATCAGCTGTGCTCACTACGCTAGCTCTCAATAATCTGTGGCTAACTGGCTACTGGGTGTCTTCTCAAAACGTAAAACACTCAAAGTCTCAACTCTTTGTTGTCTGCCAGTTGCTAGACGGATTCATATTTCACGTACAAATCGCCACAGTAGCACAAAACAGCAACTTATGGTGACATCACTCTTACAGTGGGTATTTGTACATTGTTTACGTATTAGATTTAAAATAATATAATTTATATGTACTCATTTAAAAAGAATACTTAATCATATAATTTATAACGCAAAGCTCATTTTTAAATCTGAAGAGGGGTATATTGCTATGTAATATTTATAAAATTGAATTATTGATTTAATATTCATTATTTTATAGAGGTGTTTACTATAATATCGTTATTTACAAAAACTATCGACATCTTAATTCATTATTTTTGTCTTCTCTTTGTTTTATTTTATTATTGAATTCGAAACAGTCATTTTTGTGAATATGAGTGCTCAAAAAAATAATATTCGAATATGGTAAATCGATATTATTTTGTTGGCATTATTTGCCGGACCTGATATTAGTATTATTTTTATAAATGTCAGATTGGCAATATTATATTGACAATTTCAAAATCATATTCCTCATTGCTAATTATTTTAGGGGCTATGAAATCTTCCCCGGTTAATGCGTTGCAGGTTGAATGTGTTGATCCTCCGCTTCTTTTACGCCGGCAATACTTATGTGATCGATTCGTAGTATTCGTAGATCTTTACAGTTATCATCGCATGCCCTCTGGAGCCGCTTAACCTTATTATCCCAACTCAGTACTCATTTGGTCTGGATTCCCAATCATTCAGGAATTACTGGTAATGAAACAGTAGATTTGTGTGCAAAATTAGCAATTCAATGTGGCTCTCAAGAGCATTATTCTAATTCGTCACCTTTTGACCTTTGTTGCCTTGTTAAAACTCATTTAGACAATTCGTGAAAGGAATATTGGGAATCTTCAAAATCTGTCAAAGGTAAGTACTATGCATCACTCCAATTGGAGATCCCCTGACGACCATAGTTCTATACTCAAAAATATAATGACCGTTGGATTATCTCTACAATATGTCGTCTACGTATCGGACATGCATGTACACCTGTGCACTTGGCTAAAATCAGAGTCAGGGATCACTCGCTGTGTGAATGCGGACTGGACAAATATTCTACCTCCCACGTTCTTTTTAATTGCCCTAAACTCTTACACCCTCTCTACGATGGTTTCCCTTGTAAAGTCCCTCGTCCTTTTTGTTTTCGGTACTAACAAAATCCACATCTTCCTAAAGTTTGGAGAACAAGTCAACGTTTGAAATTTTCGCTTATACCGTACACTGTCTCTAAACTGCTTTCTCCATTTCACTTGACATTGGCGGACATAAATGTGCACAACTGACACGTCTAAAAGCCATAAACCTAAAATTGAAATGAATTGAAATTTTTAACGTCGTTAGAGAAAAATTTTGAGAGATTTTGAACGATTATTACGCTTATTTCTGTTAATCATTAATAAAACGTTATTCATTTTTTTTTAAGAGACCATTCTAACTATTTTGAGAATATCGAAAGACAACACGTTCAAATTGAAAAGATTTAAAAGTAGTGTTGATGCAGCAACTTTATGTACTGGGGATACTTGAGATATTTTTTTATGGAAGATTTAATCCCCAGCATAAACCTCACAAATGTGAACTCACAAACTAATCTTGAAAAAATTGTTAATCATAAGTAAAATCACTTTCGAATAGAATTACATCTTTATAATTGTTTTCAAACGTTACGAAGATTTAATAATGAATAAAGACTTTTTGTACATAACAAGAATGTGTTGTCTCTTCAACGAATCATTTGAGACAAAGTAAATCAGATAAAAGTAAGTTTAAACTGGAATAGAAGATTTAAAACAGGATGTCAGAAACAGAGTTTAAAATGCCTACTAAATAAATTGAATTATAGAGCATATTTGTTAATTTTTCCTCCTGTTAAAAGTATTCTGAGGTAATTCCTAGCTAAATTATGCATCAAATAATAAAAGATCAAGTATACCTCCTATCTCACATAAACGATACCGGGTATGTATTGGGTATTTTATACAACGCCTTAGCGATTTATATAATACCTAAAACATTTAGGTAATGTATGATATATTATCAATTTGATTGGTTGCACAGGTATTCTAAACAATACCAACTCCGCAACCGGCAAATTGTGTAAAAACCTCCTAATTCTCCATTTTTTCCATCATTCTAGCCCCTTGTCCTTTTCCTCTTAGATTTCTGTGACGTCTAAGACGATTTTACTTATTTATTCATCATCAAAATGTTAATAGATACCTTTATACTATGTCTTTAGAAGATTATGAATTAACAATAAAAAAAAATTTTGTGCTGTTTTCTACTTTAGATTTAAGATATCGTGTGACATATTTAAAAAAAATTATATATTGTATTACCTTAAAAATATAACGTATCGAATGTATGTATGTGGAAGACATATAAGAACTTTTGATGTGGGAGGGCTTTATAACAGCAAAAGAAGTCAAAATAATTATTGGTCAGAATTTTTGTATGTATCTATATATATAGGGAAAAAAGTAAAGTTAAGAAAAATTTTATTCACATGCTTAAATAGATCAAATCTTTATGCAATGTGAATTATCACATGACACAATTTATCCCGGAAAAAGGGGCAGTTCTTACAGGATAGAAGGGTTTTATTTTCATATACAAGAATAGGTCAAAATTTGTACACATATAGTTTATTATCTGGATAATTACTTGAGTAACTATTTATACAGTACATATAGATATAAGATATGTATATAAATTTTATATATACATATCTTAATAGTTCAAAACAAAATTTTATACTACATGTTGTTATCCGAAATTAAATGATGATAGAAGATACTAATTATTCCGAAATAAGGTACCTATATTTCCTATTCCAATGAGTCCTACTATAATTGTAGTTCACATTTTAGCGTTTTCAAAAATTTAGGTATGGTCTACATGTATAAAGTTCTGTGCGAATATTTGTATAAATAATCAGTTAATAATAAAAATTCTGTCAATATAAAAAAAACAGTAATTACTTAAATACGTAATTATATTATGTTGAATAGTAACGGTTTCCCCTTATCCCTTTTCTTTCATAAGAAAAGCCAATCTCAAATCACCAAATGGATAGTCATTTTACGTAGGTATCAAGGATCTGGAAAAAAAAACCGCCCTCGCACTCGGACAGTGACAAATTGCAAACGAAATTGTCTCGGTCAAGGGTAAGTGATCATATTTGTAGACGCACCATCTATCTTAGTTTTACATAACTTGTGGTCTTGTGTGAATAACTTCAAGTAACAAATGTTGGTCAATATAATATTATCTAAGAAGCAATAAAGTACAAGACATGCAGAAGCCAAAACAATTATGTATGTAAGCTATTATACATGCACCACCTAAAAATTAATACAATGGATAGATTCGGTTTTTCAGATTGCTTTGTTTTACTTAAAATGTTGCTATTTAAACATTTTTGCTCATCAAAGCTAGGGCGGGTGGAATGTACCAGTCTAAGTATTGAAAATATAAAATTGTAGTAAATTTAAATACTTTATATACTACTCAACGATATATTGACACAAAAATAGCACAAGTACAAATGAAACGTGCAAAACAAAAACTTGTAACGTTAGACTTTGAAACGTATCTTGAAAGTATGCAATGTTTATGCTATTTAGTAAGGAAAGGTAATAAAATGTTAAATTTATATATTGTCAAAAAGTATAAGTATTTTTACTATAGATCTCTTACAATAAGACTAGTACGGCATTCAATACCAATACCAATTATCTAATTTAACGCTATTCAAATTGATCCATTAAAAAGGTACCTATTATGGCACTTGATATAAATTGCGTTTCAACCGTTGCATAAGGTT
>JAOPUB010000006.1:822938-833553 GCA_027564055.1 Neptis clinioides
CTAACCTAATCGAATGTTAGGTTTACGTAACCACGTGGTATCTACATTGTAACTAGTTCTTTCATTTATTCTCCGACATATAGATTTCGTAGGAAATGTGTATAATATAATTTATTTCACACATTTCCGGGTGATTTTAGGAATTGCATAAATTCCTAGTTCCGTTAACATATATAATATTTTAATTTTTTATTTCAGTAGTGTTTAGTTTGTAACCTTTTAAATATGGATTTTTCTTCTGTGAAATTCGTGGTGTACAATAAATAAATAAAATAAAAAATTATATGGGTTTTGTTACTTGCATGATAATTCATTTTTTATATTTTTCTTGCAGATTTAGTGGTATGGGAATAATTCATACTGCTAAAAAGGATGTGCCATCTTTACTTTTTAGGAAGTATGCAACAGAAAGGCCCGACTCAACATTTAATGAAAATAAGGTATGTAAAAAATATTTTCATGTAAAATATTGTAATAAATAACCTCCTGTCCGTCCTGTAACATATTCTATATAATTTTTGAAGTTAGTTAATTATCTAGTACTAGCCAACCCGCGTAACTTCTTTAACGCTGATTATAGTGATTATATTTAGTTAGTATATTATTTAAATTTGTAATTTCAGAGATGTGTGTAACCAAATAGACAAAAACGCAGACAAAAGAAATTAAAATATTTAATTTTTCTATAAATGTTCTTTCTCTTCTTTCGTACTCTCTTCATTTCATATTTGTACACATTCCGATGTAAACATCCTCATCACACATTCGTTCAAAAACTACCTCGCTCACCCATTGATTATCTCATTAAGCCCCTATTTATCAAGTTTTTAATTTAATCATTCCCCTATTTATCCAACCACTCACGCACTCACCCAATCAACCATAGACTTATTTTCTCATTCATACAACTACTCAGTTATCTAATTTTGGCCTTTAATTTCGACCCCTTATGTGCGCTTATATAAATCCCATTCAGCAATTACTATGTAACTAAAAACCTGCCGCTCCCACAGAAGTTATACTTCATTTCGTAATAAGTAGTATCTTATGGAACCATTCAGTTTACAAATTACAATTGTTAACATTTCGTTCTGATATGTGAATAAAACCCTCCTATATATACTACAGGTTATTGAACTTTTACTTCATGTGATAATTCAGATTTCAAACTATATTTGTACAAAATTTACTTTTGTTCTATTCAGATATGTAAATAAAGTCCTTTTAACCCACAGGAACTGTACTTTTTTGCGGGACCAGTAGAACGTCATATTATGACAATTCAAGTTACAAATTATATGTGAACAAAATTTAGTTCTTATCTATTAGGGCATGTGAACTAAATCCTACTGTCCCACACAATATATTTTTTAATTTTGTTTTGGGATAAAAGAAATTTTGGCCTCTATTACTTTTTTAAAGACGAATTTCTTAAATAACTATAAAACTTGGAGTTTTGACACTTGATTACTTAAACTTCCAGGACATTTGATACGTCACATTTTTATTAATTTGTAAGGATTAAAGCTATTTTTTATTCAAGAAATAATTCTGAAGTATTTCCTCCTTCATTCCTTCGTAATAAATAAATTATAAAGTCCATATTTAAAATGCTTAAGCATTTGTGCATTAAATATTATTTGTTATCAACGGAAGTGATATAAACAATATACACTCACAAGTCTCAAGTGTACTTGGCCTTGACAAAGGTGTATTAGTTATGTTAGGCATACGATATTCGGTCGCCACAATACTATATTTTACCTGTGATATATATGTGTATAGTTATCATTCCTCTTGTTGCCGAATTTAAATTGTTTTAAAAAGTTTATAAGACTAATTTTATTTATTTTTTTTTTAACCGCCGAAAACCGCTTTTTACTACGAGCATTTGGATGTATACTCAACTCGATACAAATATCAAAATTAAATTATTTTTAAAAAGTTTGTTTGTCTGTCTTGTTCCGGATGATCTCTGAAACGGCTGGACCGATTTGAACGGGACTTTCGCAGGCAGATAGCTGATGTTATAAGGAGTACCTGATCTGTAATCCTATGAAATTCCAATTCGCTTCAAAAATTTTGTTCACAAAAGTTGAAAAATATATTACAAAACAAATTTCTCTGTACCTAACACTAATATTATTGTTAGTCTACATTCAGTTAATTTTGAAAGCTCGTATAGAGCAGACGTATCGCAAGTGTTGGATTAAACAGAAAAATCAGTTGACAATGATCAACGTGTTTTTTCGCCCTAGATTAAGTAAGTTCATCTTTTTTTATTACTTTTAGCTTAGGATGCAGTCCGAGAATGAAGCAAAAAATATTAATCTGAATATCGTCCGGCTAAAGTTTAGTGCTCATGATTTATTAACAGACGAAGAAATATGCCCACCAGTGTACTCGGAACTCATTCATAATATGAGTAAGTGTTTTATGAACATTTAATTTTGGTAGGTACGCATCTTAGAAAGAACAAATTCATGTATACAGTATAACATTCATAACTTAAATCACGAATTGGAAAATTTTATAAAATTGCCATCCAGGGAAACTCATATAGCATTAATATAAATGGCAGACATAATTAACTAGAAATTACAAGTTTATATTTTAATTCAAATTTTTTAACTGTTATGGAAAATGGAAAATAATCTGTACTATCATAGAACATGGAGTATTATAGTTTTATCAACACTTAATTCTTAAATTACTCTACATCATACATCCGGTTGGTGATTTCATTTGTTTTTTTTTTTTATTTTATTATGTTTTAATACTATATGTTTATTGTCTGCTGCTTTTGGATATATTTATACATCTTGTTTAATTTGTAGAGAGTGCAGCAACAAACGATTTGAAAATATGCCGTATCAGCCGTTGCTACGGGCGTCCAAAAGGTGGAGATGACGTTTTCATATTCGTCGAAAAAGTCAATAAAAGTAAGTATAATGAGTTCTATTAGTTGTTTTATTTATTGTCATTAAATCTTACTCTCAAAGCTTCCTCTGTACGTCATTCGTGATTTCTAATAGTTTTGATATTTATAATATAATCAGACTCCACTAGGATTAATCTTTGTTTGCAGGATATGTATGACTTTGATAACACAAACGTGAGTCAGACAATAAACTAATATGCCTACATCAGCATTTTGTAGTACTATAAAATAGCTTTGATATATATAATAAATGAATATTGCTAGTAATTAGAATAAGATAATAAGAGTTGCAGTAAAAGTTGAACCGGAATTTATCAGAGAACTATAGATGAAACGAACAATTAAATGAAATAAAATTAGAAAATTTCTTTTTGTTACTTTATAAAAAAATTTTATTCTTCAACCATCAAACATATAGACGTTAGATTGAACACACTAAGTATCTAAAAATTAAACATAATCATCATTAAATGTACCTTTAAATCGAGAGTAAATATTTCTCCTATTAGATGTTATCATGTATGTATTTATATAGTCTATTTAGATAGTATATTTTAAATATTCTATTTGGATAATGTTTTTCCTTTATAACATTCCTCTTACAAGTAAACCCCTTACTGTGTTATTTCAAAATCATGTGCGATGATCTAAAGTCTTTTTGATCTCACTTAATATAAGCAAATAACACATAGATTGTATCGTTAATTTATATTAATAAAGTTTTGTGTTTATCTACACTTAACGTCATTTTAAGTTAATCACTGGTTAGTGTTACGGTTAACATTGCTATCTGTAGTTATGAATGTTATGCGTCCATAAATTGTTGCAAATATTGCAGATACGTGTATACCTACAATGCTCTACTTGCTACTATATTTAAAGTTGGTTAGTTAATAAACTATTACGACCTACCTCCCGAATTAAATTATACATCATATAATAGTGTTCATTAATTTATTATTGTTGAAAGTGGTGTAAAACTGCCATCATTTTTTTATTTATACTTTATTGCACAAATTAAGTACAGTTTACCTACAGCAATGTTGATACGTTCTGAGAAGTTAATTATAAAACAAACATTGTTTTTATTCCCGTATACAATTTTCTACAACAAGACAAGATTTAAGGAACCATCTGATTTTAGAGCATTTAACTACATATCAATCTTCTTATATATTAATAAAGGTATTATATCAACCTTGTTATGTTAAATAATACGTATGTATAATGAAGAACGCGCTTGGACCGCAACCGGCACATTCTGTTATATAATAAACATATATCAACCGTATTTATTTTCATACCATTTTAAGGTATATTTTTTAAAAACAAAACTCCAGATATATTGAAATTAAATATTATTTTGTTAATAAACTGACAACGTTAGTTAGTTTTTTTAAATGAAATCTAATCTACTCTGCTTAATGACATAAAGCCTTAATATATAAGTGATGTACAAATCTCTTTATTTTAGTTCATTGTTATTCACTTATTACGGTATGATATCGGGTTTAGCTCGACATGTTTCAGGAAGACCGTTCCGGTTCTTATGTCATAGAGCAATCGCTGCGAGGTCGCGAAAATGAACTCACTCGCAGTGCACTAATGAAAATACAATAAGTTTTAGTGACTTTTATATCGTTTACCCCAAAATGTATCGTATATTTTATTTTCAGAAAACATCATGATACGATTCTTTGAATTGGGTGATAACGACGAACGTGTTTGGACCGCAACAGGCACATTTTTGCAGAGCGATGTGCACCATCAGTATGGTATTATATTCAGGTACTTATTAAGTTGTTTTAATTACATTTTAAGATACATCTTTTTAAACGTAATTTCCAATTAAATCGATAGAGCAATTTTTCATTTCCTACTGATACCAGTCTGTTACTTTTACATAGAATGCAAAACGTCATGTAAGATATCTATATATTAAATAAGAGTAACTGAAAATTGCTTTTGGGGATTTCTTCGACAGTGCAAGTTGAGAAAATTGCACTCAGGAAAAATTTGTGAAAATTTAAATTTTTTGCACCAACTTAGGTGTAAACTGATACTGATTTTAAAATTTTATAACTTTTTAATCCACTATGGTGTAATTCTCGTCATAGTAATCGTTTTCGTGGCAACCAAAAGACGAATATAATCATAATTTTTGTGTACATAATTATTTGACGTATTTCTTTTAACTCACAATACAGCGACTATTAGATGATATGTTAATTATTATTTTGTTCATGTTTGACAGGACTCCACCGTATCGTAATCCTCAAATTGCGTCTGACGTAAAGGTACACATCGAGTTAGTTCGACCCAGTGACGGTAGGACAAGTGAACCTAGAGATTTCACTTACAAAGCTGAGTCTATTTATAGGCTAAACAAGAAGCGCAAGGCTAATTCATCTTATTCCTCATTGGACAGCACCTCTAGTAAGTTATTTTGTTTAGTTGAATGCATCATATTTTATAATTTGTTGGCCAAACGACCCATGTGACCAATTAAAATTTAAATATATAATATCTTAATTTTTAGGTAATTCAGTTAAAAGTTTCAATGAGATACCAGCAACCATAGAGTTTATCAGTGTAAGTATATTGAATAGTTATATACTACTTTTAATTCGTCTACATTTATAATAATAGTTAAACAATGTTACTAATATAACTACATTATTTCTCGTTAGATGGTAAGGCCAAAAGTTTTCTAGAACTTAAATGTTGTTCTTTAAGTGCTATTTACTTTTGTATATGTTTAGTGCTATTCATAATTACATTTCCGAAAACAGAATGGGCAGTACAACAAAGATGATGATGACGAGGTGATGAGGGAATTACCCAAGTATACCTTTAAGGTAAGTAGTAACTTGATTGAAATAAAATAGTTACTGTCTGTCTGATTTTTTACGTTTTTTTACTTATCTGTATGAAATTATTCTTACATTAATGAAATTCTATCATTAGATACCACAAACATCTCAAGTGGCCCCGACGTCAGAGTCTATGATGGCAGATGCGATATGGAACGAGCGAGTAGCGACAGTGGGGCCTCAAGACACTGTGTTCAGTCCCCTGCTCAGTCAGCCCAACGTGCCTGAGCCTCCGATACTTCAATTGAACTCCTCGGAGATGGACCGTATATTGGCGCGAAGCTACGAGATACCAATTGAAGAGCGGTCACAGTTCGGCAAAACTGATTTAAGCGGTGAGCGTAATTACTATATTATAATATTTATATTTATTCTTTTACATATATACACCGAGGAACATATACTTGCGAGATCAGAAACCAAGCGGGCGAAACTAATCACACTACTCTACTTAGTGTTAATGGTTCGCATATTCATCTACTACTTGCAATAGAATGAAATTTGTATTTTATCGCTTTTATCTTACTGTAGTACCTCCCCAAATTTTACCCTTCGAGTTCGGTGATGAACCCGCAAACGCTGGCGATACAGCTTCTGTGCAGTGCGTTATGAATAAAGGCGATTTACCGGCTAATTTCTATTGGAGTTTGAATGGGAGAAAAATTTCACAAACCAATACCCTGGGAATTGTGATAGGAAGCATGAGTCCGAAGATGTCCATTCTCAATATAGATTCTGTAAACGGAACCCATCGAGGCATTTACGTATGTTACGTAGAAAATGTAGCTGGACACGTCAACCATAGTTCGACACTGGAAGTTAATGGTCCTTTTTTACAAATATTTAATACCTAGGCTTAGTTTTTCTTCCCAGATGTGTATGTACACATAAATAAAAGTAGTTTATTGTACAGTTTTACCCCAAATCCACCCCTTCACCTTCGGTGACGAGCCGGCCAATGCAGGTGATACAGTCGGAATACAATGTATGGTAACTAAAGGCGATGTTCCATTAAATATATCTTGGTATTTAAACGAAAAAGATGTTACCACAATTCCGGGAATTACTGTTACAAAAATTGGCCATAAATCAAGCAGTCTATCAATAGACGCAGTTTCGTTTATACATACAGGAGTGTACATATGTCTTGCTAGGAACCAAGCGGGACATGCCAATTTTTCGACTGAGTTAATTGTAAATGGTAATTTAAAACTCTTATATCCGAGAACAGCTTTTTTATTATTCTCAACATCCTCATATCCCATTATTTGAATTTCTCCAAAAAAATTTTGATATTAAACACAAATAATTAACATACATTTATTCACTTAGTTTTACCGCAAGTAACACCATTTGATTTTGGCGAAGAAATACTTAATTCTGGTGACACGGTTTCACTCACATGTACAGTAGGAAAGGGTGACCTTCCCTTACAAATTCATTGGCAACTAAACGATCAGCCATTAAATACCGGTAATGGTTTATTCATAAATAGAAACGGAAAGAGAATATCCGTTTTGAGTATAGAGAATGTTCAACACGAGCACATTGGCAATTATACCTGTATTGCGGAAAATGAAGCCGGTCGCAGTAGTCATAGCGCTATTCTCAACGTCAATGGTACTTTAAAGCCTAAATAAAATATAGTTTATACACGCACGGCATTCTATTAGTGTAATTTTTTTTTAGTTTTGTCTATGATTCCTTTTTACTCCTCGAAGTTGTCAATAGTATAAACGAAAAGTAATCAGACTATTTTTAATTTAATAAAATTTTCAAGTTGTTTTGTCGTAGTTGGGCCACAAATTATGCCATTCGATTTTGGCTTTGATCCAGTAAATGATCAGGAAATGGTTGTTGTGATTTGCACCGCTAGTAAGGGAGATTTACCACTAAAAATACAATGGTATTTCAATAGGGTGCCCTTAAAATCCAATAATAATGGTGTTTTACTCACTAACACTAAAAGAACAAGTCAGCTTACCATTGAGTCCGTATCTCATCACAATCAGGGAAACTACACATGTGCAGTCAAAAACCAGGCAGGAGCTGTAAATCACACAGCCGAATTATATGTTAATGGTACTTATGTAAAAAACATGGAATCTGTTTACTTTTTCGCTTATTTTTCCAAAATTATCCTGTCACAGTCCCTCCTCAAATTGTGCCTTTCGAATTCGGCGAAGGACCTGTAAACGCTCAAGAGATGGTTTTGGTCACTTGTACGGTTGTCAAAGGAGACCAACCATTAGAAATAGAATGGTACTTTAATGGAAACATAGTAGTACCCGATGATCAAGGCATATCACTAATGAATAGTAAACGCGCAAGTCAATTAAGCATCGAATCAGTAAGCCATCAAAATCAAGGAAATTTTACTTGCGTTGTTACAAATCAGGCCGGCTCCATGAATTACACTGCCCATCTATATGTAAATGGTACAATGTTTATTTCATAGCCTAACCTAGTAGAATTAGAATTTTTCGATATTTTGCTTTTCTCCTCTCCTGAGTAACTTTGGCGGGCTATAAGAATAAATACAACAACATAAAACATACTATCGCGTTAATAAGTAAGGTTAATAATTATTTCAGTGGCGCCAATAATCACGCCTTTTGAGTTCGACGAATCAGTATTTTTCGGCGAGGGCGTTCAAGTTATGTGCCATGTACCAAAAGGCGATAAACCGTTAAGTTTCAAATGGAGTTTTAGTGAAGGAGATGTGAGTTTACTCTCTGGGGTAACCATAATGAATGTTGGGGATATGGGTTCAGTTCTCATAATACCTACTGTAACAGCAAAACATTCAGGCAATTACACGTGCACTGCATCTAATATTGTCGCCAAGGCTAGTCACCATGCAACGCTCAATGTGAAGGGTATACTTAAGAAAAATCATTCGTGCTTTTCGTGTTTTGTTATCCCAGTTTCCTTTAAACGACATATAAAATAATGTATTTATGTTAAAAAATTGGTATTACAGTGGCACCTATTATATCCCCCTTTGAATTTGACGAGGCAGTTTTTTATGGAGAAAGCATTCAAGTTATGTGTCACATACCAAAAGGAGATATGCCGATTAAATTAACGTGGCTGTTTCGGGGTCAACCTATAGAAAAAAAAGACGCTGTAATCGTAACAAACATGGGCGATAGAAGTTCCATTTTAGCTATCCCTTACGTATCTGAAAAACATACTGGAAATTACACCTGCACTGCTTCTAATATTGTAGCAATTACAAACCACTCGGCTATTTTAAACGTTCAGGGTACAAGAGTATCAATTAACCTTATGAATTTGTTTTATTTCTTTTGTTTATTTTTTCCCTCCAGTTCCTCCACATATAGTTCCGTTTGAGGCTGAAGAGCCTGTTTTTGCCGGCGAATCTGTACAACTGACATGTCATGTCTCAAAAGGCGACACCCCCCTTACTATTTCATGGAGTTTCCATGGAAAAGATTTATCTTCCCATGAAGGAATAATGACAACAAAAATTGGCCAGCGAACTTCACTTCTCACGATTCCTAGTGCCACAGCTACTCACAGTGGCGAATATTCCTGTCACGCCTTAAACCAAGCTGGTCTGGCTGTACACTCTACAGCAGTTAATGTTCACGGTATCTCTTAAATTCCAATTATAGCGCTTGCTCTGCCGCACGGTACATGCTTGCATATATAACAATTTCAGCTTTCTGGATTAACAGTTTTACCGTACATCGTACCATTTGAAGCGGACGAGTCAGTATTTGCTGGTGAATCGGTTCAGCTAAGTTGTCACGTATCGAAGGGTGATTTGCCTCTTAACATTAAGTGGCATTTTCATGGGTTTGAAAATACATCATCACATCTTGGCATAATGACTACTAAAATGACATCGCGAACCTCTTTTCTATCTATTGCTGCTGCTAACGCTGACCACAGTGGCAATTTTACCTGTGTAGCCACTAACAGTGCTGGTTCAACTAATCATTCCACTGTTCTTAATGTTCATGGTCAGTTTAACTTAGTCATGTCATCACACATATTGTATATATTTTGTTATTCTTAGCGATAGTGGTAATAGAATCCGCATGAATTCTATTTCCATATCTAAAGAAATTTAAGCTTATTTTTGTTTTGTTCGTCATATTTATTTTCACGAAATTCTTTTATTTATTCTTATAGTTATACCGAATATATTACCGTTTGACGTGGACCAAGCCTTGTTCTCGGGAGAATCCGTTCAGATGATGTGCCACATTTCCAAAGGAGATATTCCAATAGATATATATTGGGAGTTTAACGGAAATGAATTATCACACAATTTAGGGACGTTTACAAAAGTTGGTGAACGATCATCTGTCTTGATGCTTCCATCCGTAACCGATGCTCATAGTGGAAACTATACATGCACCGCAAAAAATCGCGCTGGTGTTGCATTCTACAGTACTATTCTTAAAATTACTGGTAGAAATAAACTTAATTATCCTAATAAACACAGCTTGCTAATGTAATTTTTCAATTACTTTTTCTTAACTTAGTTAATTTTTATTATTTTAATCACAAGTGGTTCCCTACATAATCCCGTTTGAAGTCGAAGAATCTATTTTCGCTGGTGAATCGGTACATCTCACTTGCCACGTGTCGAAGGGAGATCGACCACTCCAGATAATGTGGAGTTTCCAGGGTATTGAAATTCCATATCATAACAATATGGGCGTAACTACAACAAAATTGGGAGAAAAAGCATCTGTTCTTAGCATACCGACTGCAATGGGGCAACATAGCGGAAACTACACATGTACAGCCAGTAATCGTGCCG
>JAOPUB010000006.1:867631-881024 GCA_027564055.1 Neptis clinioides
CCTGGATTAACATATAGGCTACTTTCTATCCCGAAAAAGTCAGAGTTCTGGAGGGATAATGATAAAATACCTTGACTGTCGTAAGCGCCTAAATATTTTTATATAACAACAATATATAATACAATAGATAATTTTTTTTTTGAAAAATCTAGGGATTATACGCGGTAAATTGCACCCGTGCGAAGCCGGGCGGGTCGACTAGTTTCTTAAGTGTTCGATAAAAGTGAATTATATTTGTTTAAAATTATAACATAATCTAAAACAGCAATTTATATTTTCGATTCCTTTGCCACATGTGCAATCCGGTTATGCTTCCTTCATTAATTGATTAACATGTATGAAATACTAATTAATGAAGAATAAGACTAAATTTTGATTTAATCCTCTTTAATTTTATTACAGTTTCATATACTAGCAATATAATTTCACATCTAATTACCTTAGATTTTGTCATCACATACATGACATAAAACTTGCGTAACTTTTGAATAATTTAGCACCTAAGTTTTTATAACATTATTTATGCAATATTTTTATATTTATTAACTTTCTGACATAGTAAAATAGATTTAAGTAGGTTGTAGTTAAGAAATGATTGGGTATAACCGATCAAATGCAAATCAAGTTCGCAGACCGAAGTTTCCATATCACACGAACCGTATTCCTTTATTTAGATTCTAATATTAGTCCCTAATATTTAGTATATCAGACTGCATTTGATTTTTTTAGGTGCTAATACGAAGGTGTATTAAAAACCCACTCCTCTTGTTAGCTGGTGATTACAATCTATACTAATATTATAAAGCTGAAGAGATTGTTTGTTTGAACGCGCTAATCTCAGAAACTATTTGATCTAATTGAAAAATTCTGTTTGTGATGGATAGTCCATTTATCGAAGAAGGCTACAGGCTATTTAGCATTACGCTCTGACCCATAGGAGTAGTGAATGACGCGCATGAAGTCGTCGCGCGTCTGCTAGTTATTTATAAAACTATATATTTCTAAATTTAAATAAAACTAATTTCTAGCCAAAATGGAAAAATGTTGCAAAAAATATATCCTTAATAAAGTTATAAACGCGAAAGTTTGTAAGTATGTATGTATGAATGTTTGTTATTATTTTGTGCAAAAACTTTTTAATAGCTTTTAATCGAACTTTAATGTCCGAAATATAACGATAAGTTTCAAGTAAGCAGAAAAAAATTCTGCGTGTTATTCTCGCATGCACTGCAAAAACTGTTAGTGCTGCACTTTTATCTGTGATGGAAATATAGCGATAGTATATAGTGATCAAAATATGAAATGAAAAATAAATAGCAAGCCGGGATGGGTCGAATAGTAGAGAATAAATAACATAAAGTATTTTCCTACCAGATCATAATATCCTTTAGGCTAATGAATTGAAAGCTTTGCGCGAGACACGGGCAGGAAGGTAGGATTCATACTCCTTGTGCAAAAATATCCTTATCTGAGAGTTACTCACATCGTATAATACTCCTCTAATGGGTTTTTGGCACTTGAAAACTAGCCAGAAACGATAAAATGCGCATCTGGTTACTCATGAGCTTTAAAACTGATATATTGCTTCTCTTTAGAGCTTTAAGTACCAAAAATCAGGTATTAATAATCAAGAGATTTTGAAAAAAGCATTTATGAATATACTAAGCAAACCAAAGTTGGATCGCATAAATGTGTATGTAAGTATTAATATATATTCGACTGCTAATTGGTTAATTATTTGTGTTAACAGAGTATTAGATTATTTTTTTCAAAAACATGTTCATTGTTATGAATTGGGAAATTTATTTTATACCTCTTCTACATATGATTTAATTGCGTAAGTGACTGTAAACTATTAGTATCTTCAGGCTTAAAATCTAGGTGCTGTTGACCTCTTACCTAAGTCGGACACGCCTCGTATCCGACTGTTGCAATGTATGACATTTACGTATTCATATAGAGTCGACAGTTCCTGTACTCGCACTGATTGTGGATCACTTATGAAGTATTACGTGTGAAAAGATGCTAAACTGCGTAGGCTTATAAGGTGCCTAATTTACGATGGGTATTACAGGAAAAGATTACTTATCTTTATACGTATACAACATACATACTAGCTCTGATACCATTAGGACAGTTACTCCCCATTTTCTGTTTCTCCACCCAAGGAGTTGTATCTTTTCTGTACATATTCCTTTCTGTCCTATCAATTTTCTTACATTGAGGACGGATCGCTATAACTATTCTCTAAATCAATACATATAAATAAAATCAAAGTGTCTACTTGTAATATTAAAATAAGCGCTTTCTACTAAGTGTATTTGGATGGATACATGACACGGTATTATACCCAAACAATTTTTTTTTTTCGAATTTTGTCTATCTGTCTGTCTATTTGTTCTGACCGATTTGAACAGGACTTTCACTGGCTGATATTTGATAATATGGGGAGTAATTGAAGCTTTACTTTTACTCTTATTTTCGAAAAAAAGTTGAGTTCCGCGAAAACATAATGCACCTCAGCGAAGCGAGGGCGGTTCGGCTAGTACTTAAATATAAATCTTAAGGTCGATTTTACTATAATAAAACTGTACTGATATTAATTAGAAATCGCAACGTAGCAATAATACAGTCAAACGAATATTAGGTGGTTATGAAAAATCGTTATCATTCTAGTACAAAATGGCTGAGCAATAAAAAGTTTTTGTTTAACACATTAAATACATTAAATTTTAACTGATATGTAAATAACGCAATTAAAGTAATAAAACTCCCAGCACTTGTTATTTTCTACAATAAAATATTATCTTAATATTGCTTACAGAAATAATTAATTTATTGTTCAAATTCTTTAGTCCAGACACGAAAAAATTTAATTAATTGGTAACAAATGAAAGAGGAAGAACCGGAACTAACCGAAAATGGCAACACAATATGACAAAATGAAACTTGATTTGCTTTGTAATTGTAATAAGGTCTAAATTTGCTTGATTTGACAATAGACAGTTACGTATATTTAACAGTGACTAGTAGCAAAGTTCAGAGTATAACTGAAGCGTTAATGGTTATGTCCTTATTTAGTGTAATTTTAGAAATCCAATGACTACTATTTTTACTGGCTCATTTACACACTCACTCATCTTCACATTTGCAAATTACGGTTGTACGATAACGTTTTATAAATAGACAAGTTGTACACTCGCCTTCGTTCAGAAATAAATAAAAAATACCCATCATCTGCTTCCTTATGGTAAAAAAATGATAAATATAATACACAAGCTTCATACTCCTGCAAGCGGAATGATTTACAGGATCTCTTATGGAAGACATTTGAATAAATAACTGTATACTATAAATGTGAAAATTTGTATGTTTGGATATTTGGATGTTTGTTACTCAACCACGCGACAACTGCTTTTGCAAAAGGATTACAATAAAATTTTACACACAGATTAGAACCTGGATTAACATATTAGCTACTTTCTATCCCGAAAAAATTACAGTATAATGATAAAAGTTGTTTATGTTCATAGGTGCCTGAATATTTTTATTATATACCTACAGTATATTGAGAATTAAGGGTCTTCGATAAATCAAGTAGTACTGTAAGTATTTTACATGGTAAATGGCACTCTTGCGAAGCCGGGGCGAGTTGACTAGTATTTAATAAATTGTAGTATTGACATATAAATTGATAATTTAGATTTAAAAACATTAGGTAAACGGTAGTTATAATAATCATAAATCATTGATTGGTATGTAACTGATTCTATGCCATTTTTATTTACTGATATCTAAATCTCCAATAGCATTTGTATAAGAACGTTATCTCTCATTTGATATTTACAGTCATTGTTTAAATGGTTTTCAATAATAGATTTTTTCAGTTTCTTAGAACAATTATATAGCAAGGAAGCAATAAATAAGGCGTGGGAGTGCCTGCTATTGGATTCCCGGAGGTGGGCTTTGAACACTAATAGAGGAAGAGATCTGACGACGCGATGACATCAGATGGGACCGAACAATTATAATTGAGTTACTACTACTGAACTGTGACTATCGAATTAAAATATATATATATATATACAATATTATGCAAGCTACTTTAAGTTATAAGTAGTCTAAAAATATCTAGACTAACTAGAAACCTATGCAAAAAACGGAACCTCCTGAACACTTGGGTCATAAACATTTTAACAACTCGATCTGTTACTCAAATAATTACAGATGAAAGTTAAAATGTGTAGATGTTGATAAAATATCCATAATTATAAATACAATCTAACTGTTCATTGTTTTTAAAACAAGTTTCCCTTTTCTTAAAGATTTTTAATTAGATCAAGATCTATTCGATATAGTTAACTTTTGCTATAGAAAAAAATTTAAGCAAATTTAATGCACCGATGCTGTAAAATCCTATTACTACCCACACTGCAATACGCACACTTTCTTCAAATGAAAGAAACATCCACCCACGAGAGTATTGACACGATTCGTACCGGTTTCAAAATCTAGCGATTTCCGAGTTTTGATAAATTACGTAACTGTTTCAAAAAGATTATCCGTTATGTTGCTCACATCGCGTCTACTGTGACTGAGATCATGTTGCTAACAGCTTTTTGATTTCCTGATAGATATTATGTGAAACTTTCAATATAATATTTTATTAGTGAATAAAAGCTTCCTTTAATACATCAAACTTGTTTTTTATAACTTGACTTTGATATTTTTTAAAGAAGTTAGTATTATTATTTGTATTGATTATAATACTAGAAGGCTACGTAAACTATAGCGTTGAATGCTAACATCGTGGTTAAACTACCAGAACTTCCTGCTGTAAGTCGCAACAATATTAAGCGGGATAAAGAAACGTCATGGTATGCGTTTATTGCTAAGTTTGCCAGCTCTAAAACGTGACGTGATTATTTGCGTCTTATAAAGTTATTAATTTATTTAAATCCTCAAAATAATAAACAAGACGGATAAACATTGTACAGTCCAACGTTAAACAACATAATATAAAGTGAACAGGTAATAATTGTACATTTTCAGGTTTTATTATATATAAAACATAGAGGATGTCATTGTCATGTCATGTCATGAAGGGGTCGTTTACTTTTAAATCAAAATTTATACATCACACTTAAAGTATCATCTTTGACGAATGAAACTGGATAATTTAGTTAGAGCGAGAACACAATTCCAATGTGCTATATATAGATATAGTACAGTAGTGACAAGTAGTATGAGAGTTATCTCAAAAGTAAAAATATATGAACATTTCGTCACAAAATAATATGGGCAATTAACATTAATTATAATTATAAAGCTTTCGCGGATTTCACCAATACACAAATGTCATACCGCATAAAAGACATCACAAAGACTGGGCTATTAAAAAGAAATCGTGACGCGTATAACAACGTATTGAAAATGCGGAAACTTAGATGCACTCTCGTATCTAATATGTTAGGTAAAGAAAGTGTTGTATTCGAATGAAACATATTTTATTCAAGTGAACGTTCCTTGGAAAATGTTAAGATGTAGAGATAACAATATTACTATTAAATGTACTAACAGTTATTTTATACTTTAAATGTTTATTGCACTTATAAAACTGTTTTTAAAGTTCACTAAAACGAATGGTAAATCGCATAGCACCTTATAGATATCAATAAGCAATTAATCGACTGCCATTTGTATTTTCTCCGTATAGTTTAAATAATTAATTTAAATGTTTATTTCTTTTAATATGTATATTGGTGTTTATTTTTGTAATTTGCTTTATTCAAATTCACAGTAACTTGTTACTTTCGAATTTTTTTTATTTGACGACACTATAAAAAATACTTATTTCAATTATTCCAATTACTTTTGTTTAAAGGTGTGATGGACGAATAACATTAATAACGATACTGATAAACATAAATTAATTATTTTCATTACAATCGTGTGAAATAGATATCATAAAATTAACGTGACTGAAAAAAGTCTTACAAAATTTGACAGACAACTTAAATTGCAAGTTTAACATAAACTTGTAAATATAGTACAAACATAGAGAACTCTAGTGATCGCAATAGTCAATATAATACCACCCACACCGCGTTCACCATCGTTTATAAAATGGCAATGGCGTTTCCGTTGTGTGACGGACACTTTGATGCATTTACACCCCGCTTCAAGCTTCATTTGTGCATGTTTGTTCATTAAATGCTTTTCTACTTTTCCTCTTTTGAATACGTCTTATATCCGACTCTTTGATTCACACTAATTGTTTGGATTATTCTCGTTTTATCGATTTATTTAACGTACCTTAAACAAAATTATCGATCTTCATTCAACTACCTAAGTTTGAAAAAAAGTTATTAAAATAAAAAATATACGTAACCTAGATATGACTCACAGAAATCATAAGCGAAAGTATTACATGTTTAATGAACTCTAATTTAGTTAAAAACACGGTTATAGTAATGATGTAAATAAACTTCTAGTCAATGATTTATGTAGGTACGAGTTCGTACTTGCCTATATAAAACGTACCATTTCGCAACAATATGGTAAGACAGTATATCATACAAGTAAAACCTTAAAATCAATTTCTATAGAACCGTAATGTGTTAACAAAGTACCTCCATCTTAGTGTCTTATCTTAAGCTTTTGATGAATACAAAGTATTCGCTAATTGTTCTTTTAATGAAGAATACAAAGTATGAACCGTGCAATTATAATAGCAAATTCAATTGTTTCATGTAGAGGGTTAATCTGATTTTCATTATCCCACACTGTCAGTTATAAACTATAAAACAATAGCCAGTTGCAAATGTGTTGTTATTTAGTGGGGCAAGTTACGAAATTTACTTTGTCTTCATTTAGAGAGGGAAACAAATTGCTGCTGTGGCTGAATTCGACATATGTTTATAACTTTTTAGATTCTCTTTTAAATGTTGATATAAATTCGAATTATATATTTTATAGAATTATTAAATTTGAGCTCCCTTCAAAATTTCGTTTTCATTTTTAACGGAATCAACAATTTTCTAGTCTTAATAAAAAATATTTTTTATTTGTATATAGTATTTTACTTGTTTATCTGGGTACTAATTGAAAGTTCTTTTCAAAACTTTGAATTATAAATAGGTTTAATATTAAATACTTTTTTAATTCCTTACCTTTCAATCGATATCCAATTAAAGTACCCCATTGGTTCTTCAAATCCTCAATTTCGGTTCGAATGTTAAGTTCACTAGAAAAAATCTTTTGTTGAGCGAGTAGATTTTTGCGGTTACTCTTATCCGGTTGAAAAAATGACACAAATTTGTGAAGCGGGCTCATTTTTCATCAAAAATTTCGTTAACAAAGTTAAATATTTTGCACAGTTACACTGGCGAATCGAGCAGTTAACGGTTGTTGGAAACGAGCATGTCACAGTTGGATTAATTTGAAGCCTGAAAGTTGAAGAACCCTGCGCGGGAGTCTTGTTTAATCGTTTTGAAATTCGGTGTGTTACGTATTACATTTTTTTCAATTACACGTTTTTGAATCACGATTTGAGAGGGGAGGCCAAGCTTTTTGTGTTGGCCGTCCGGCCGCTCGAGCAACAGTGTCGCTGCTCGCTTGTCCTCCTCTATGAGTATGCACTTTCTTCAGACCGTAAACAAACTTTCATTGCGCACTCCTCACCCTCTACTTTATAGCAACCATAATTATGGGGTTTCACAGTTTATGTGAAAATGACTTTGCTTTAATTTAAATTACTGTGTTAACTTCACAAAAAAATAACTCACTAAAATAATAGACAAGCGTGTACTTCAATTACACATTTTACTTTACACACTTTCTTCTAAACGTGCAGCGTACGTGCAAGTATTGCAGTTTAAAATGTTTATTCACTTCCTAGTATTATAGTGATGACATTAGCTGGTATTTAATCGTGGCATAAGAACCATTTTTAACAAAAATTCTTTCAATGTCTTATGTAAATATCCTACACGTAACTTGAGACAATTAAAATTCATTAAGAGGTACACCTCATTAAATCATCAATACAAAAAATTCCAGCATAGTTATAAGTAAAGTAATCAAAAATAAAAAATACTTGAGAATATCATCTATATAATACATTCTATATTTATATATATATTATATATATACAACTTTATGCACGAAACGGTCGGGTTATAACTAGACGTTACGACGTCTTACTATTCCGAGTCGAACCCAGCGCACTGCCTTAGACTTGCAACCAATTGTGTAGGTTAAAGGGACCCCTACCATAAGGCTATCCTAATCTAAGGTTGTGTTTACGTAACCACGTCGTATCTACATTGTAAGCACTTCATTATGTTTAAATCCTCCGACATACAGTTTTTCACAAAAAATATAGAAAAGACTTTTAAATAGAAATCATAAATAAAATCTACATTAGTATATACTTATGGTTACTTATCCTTATAAAAACCTTTTTTTAAAAGATTACTAGCAGTTTGGTTCACTAACTGCTATTGCTTTTGTTGTCCCCTCCAAGTAAACTGGAATGCTTGTTCTAGGAGTGGGCCACATCAATAGCCGAGTGACTGGGAACTCACGACCTATCGATTGTGTTCGTGAGCGCAACGCCTGAAGCACTGACCTGCTGATGCTTCGAATCATGACGCTCCACATTTAAAAATATGCATAAAGTAGCTGCAAAAGTAATGTAATCTACTACGTTAGCATCTTCATAATTAATACCTTCGATTTAATTTTTCACATATTATAAATATGTATAATATCTCCGTGAACTCTTTTGAAATATTCAATAGCAGCCGACTTGCCTGCGATTGGCGTCACGAAGCAATCGAACGAACTAAACGAAAGAAAGAACGAAATGAACAAAAGAACCGAACAAACGAACTAACCGGAGAAACAAAGCGAACCGTACTGAACCAAACCAATCCGAACCGAATAGAACACAACCAAACGAACCGAGCAAACCGTACGTAACCAAACTAAAACGACACAAACAAACTAACTGAACCAAACCGAACGAATTATTTACTAAATATTATATATAATATGGCAACAGGTATCGCCTTTGTTCCTTAGGAACAGTGTAGCTTCCTATTATTGAACTGTATTTTTTCTGGGATAAATAAATAGTATGTGGAGTGATAATTCATCAGTGAACAGATTCCAGTCTATGTTAACAAAATTTCGTTCCGATCTATTAAAGTATTGTGAATATTATATTTCTATTCTACGGGAACCGTACTTTTTCCATATGATAACCCAGACTGCAAACTATACGTGTATAAAATTTCATTCGGATCGATTAAGGTGTATCAATAGTACTCATATATCCCATAGGAACTATACATTAAAAGTATCCTATTTTTTAAGTCAGCCTATAATATGCTTGTATGCAAATCAGTCCAGCCGTTTCAGCGTGATGCGTGTACAAAGATCAGATACAACTTATATTGTTATGAAATAACTAGTTGCTTTGTATGACCTTAATTTTGATATCATAGTTATAACCTAAAAACTGTAAAAAGATAATCTGTTCATATCAACTTTTTTTTATGTAATCATAATTACCTGCCTTCTAGGCATTATATTTCTAATAGTTAATAAATGAAAACTTCTAACCGAATCTGATCGTACTGTCAGGATCTGGAGCATGACCAAAATTATAAGTAGCTCAGTGTAGTAATTCAGAGCAAGCTATTAAAATGAGAAGAAAGGTCCACTAAGTTAGGAAGAATATTTAGGGCTTGTATTTAATAACATTTTCCGTAACTTTAAATTACCTTAGTAGCAATTCATATAACGAGAAATCTATTTTAAAATATTGCAGATCTATCTACCTATTTAATAATTTTTAAAAGTTTATTTATTTCATTCCAATCCGTATTTATTCAAAATCGATGACTCCATCCGATGTTTACTCGTGGCCGCAAAGACTATGATTATAGATTTAGAACCAGGACCTATTCACCTTAAAAATAGAGACTTAATATAATAATAATATTGTACATTAAAAAATATATCTGACACCTTAATCTACTATCTTTTACATCTTGCTATATAAACAACAAATATCATATATATATTATGCGATTATGGTATTATACCTTGAAATTTAAAGCTATAATAGTTATGGTACGTATTAATTACTATTTTAAAAAGACAAGTAAAGTCATGAATAATATATTAAATTACGGTAGAAATTAATAATCAATATGAATCCGAAAAGGATTATGGATTAAAAATGGATTCTAAATTCTAAGTTGTGTCTAGAAAATTCTAATTTGAAATCTATTTCCATTCGTCATTCATTTTATTTTAGAAAGATTTTAAAAAGATTCGAAATTTGAATAATTTATGCACACATTTGATTTTGGATTCCTATATGCTATCTAGATTCCATGGACGTTGGATCGAGATTGATTATTAATTTAAACCGTTAATCAACCGGTACACATGGTAGTAGTTACCAGCTGTGACTTTCTGATTTTACTTTTGCAACATAATACAGCGCCATCTATTTTTAATACCATAAACAAGAACGAGCATATAAGCTGCGCAATACTCTTACATATCCAATTATCTACGTAGCATGTTCACCAATAGATGGCGTTAGTGGTAACGTAAAAGTATAAAGATAATATAATGTGATCATTCTAGATACCGATTGTCTTTTTAGCACATTTGAGACAATTTCATATTTTATGAACACTCCCTAACCTAAAACTTAAGTACATACAACGGAAAAGGTACGCTGGAAAGGTACATTGGAAATTTCGAAAACCAATATTCAATTTCTATTAATTTGTTTTGGTATATTTTTATACTAAATTTGGTATAGTGTATACATTAGTATAAGATGTTTCTTGTCGTGTAATACAGTGTCATGTAGTACTAAGCATAAGTTTCAGGGTTACGGCTTACAAGGTAACATTATCATATCAGCTTACCTTTACTAGTGGAGAGTGTGTTAGGTCTTTGTGCAGGCACTCTGTGTGGAACGGGTTTCCGCGGCGAGGGCGGCGGGGCAAGGGAGCTGCGCGCGCGCACCGCCACTGGCGATGATGACAACTTCTGCACGACTCCATTTTTCTTAACTGAAAATTTTACGTAACTTTCACTTAAACTGCAAATGTAACAAAACGTGTTTCACAACAACGATTAAGCGTTATTAAACTTCTGAACTTCTGTACATTTTACTGTAAAGTTGCAATAGTATAAAATATTAATTTATTAACGCAATGAAAACCTTATAAAGGAATTAATATATATAATTATTATCTAAATGCTAATCACAAAAATTATATGAATTTCAAATTGTAGAAGGGGTCCTATTTATATTCATCATTAATAACACTTTACATAATAATACATATTAGTTATGTTATTTGTTAATACACAACGAATTTCTTGTTAACATATAACGTTAGGTACACGATATCTCATCAAAATAATTATTATTTATTCGCCTATTTTATAGTTCTCAGAAACGTCTAAAGCTATGGACTTCAAACTTAGTTAGATGAAACATGACTAATAAAACAACAACAACAATTATAGTAATTGATAATTATTATTATAATAGACATGGTTTATTATGAAACTAAGAGTTTCGCTAGCGTGTTAGTACAATTTTATTACTTTGAGAATGGTTAGTTAAGCGATAGTTTTTCGTACTCTCTTCTCCTACAATGTGAAACCTTACAGTCTTAATTGCTGGAGCTTGGCTTAGACGTAGATATACCAATCAGTTAGTTTATATAAATGGTAATTTTACCACCTGATTACAATATCAATGTCAATCCGGTGTCATGGTCTTACTTAGTACACGTACGCCTACATGGAATACTCATCAAGATCTAACTTCTACATTTTACAGAGAATGTAGCCAGTCGTTTATTTTTAAATAAGAGGTGTTTAAATTATTACATTTTACATACTAACATGCATTTTTTTTTTAATAAAACTTTATTCCATTTCCATTGTACATCTTATTTCTTGTTGAGACCTCACTGTAAATCATGAATATATCTGAGTTTACATCAATTACTCATGATATGAATATATGCGTGTATCTCTGTGTGAGTGTGTGTGTGTGTGTGTTCTTGTCTTGGGTTGTGTTGTGTTATATGAGCGTATGTGTGTTAGATACTTAATAATCGTATGAAGTTATAATTTGTTGGTTTGTATTAGTCTCTGTTTCATCATAAGTTAAGATAAATAATCCAGTCGAATCTCTTGCTTACATTGAAAACTATTTATTGAGTAAATTCTAAGTTTTTTATTTATGTGGTTGTAAATTTCTCGTGATGTTATTTATTTAGCGACTAGCGAAAGTAGTTTTGGTTTTTTCTATATGGGCTACGGCGGTATTATCCTGCTCTGTGATAAAAAATTACTAATTTTATATAGCGTAAATGTGGGAAATTTCGATGGTTTGGACAACATAATTTTTATCAAAATGCATATAGTCTACTTTGTCGTAAATTGTTATAGTATTCTCAGTTATTGCGCGAATTGAATACATTTTATTATTACTAATTTCAAATAATTTGTCTTTACGATATACTTCCAAGAATAACAAATTTTGATAAAATAATTTCAAACGTACATTCAAACATAGTAAAACTTTTGTTTATAATAAACTCATTAAGAAGTGAACATAAAAGCTGTTTGTTCTAATGTTGTGTATATAATTGCAAGTCACCAAATAAAACTAATCGAACTGGTTAGTATTTGGCATACTTTTTAAAGGACAACCTCTGCAATCTATTGTTTATGAGCAGAGCTGTTGCGTAATATGTTATGAAATACGCGCCGTGGGCACGATATGCTACGATTGAGAAGGATAGTACGTAAAATAATTATTTTTACTGTAACATATCGGAAATTTGGTTTTCAGGCAACTTAATACACTCATTAGTTGCTATATGAATGTTTTACCGCCTTTGTTCAAATATATTTTTTAATATTAATTTTTATCACCAATTAGTCATTAAGTATAACTATTATACAATGGGTACAAGATAAGTCTCCCGTTAAACTTGCGATTATTTTTTTTTAAACTGATCTCTTTTAATAGCCACAGCAAATAATACCTTTTACGATATCCAAATAATTATAAATCCATAATCTTCAAAAAAGAGTGGCAACATGTATGGAGGTTAAACCCAAATTTCTTACATGTTCATCAATGAAATACGTGTCTAACTTTGCTATGCAGAAATAAAATATTTTGACCTTACCCACACAAGTTGGGAATTGAGAGACATAAGAAAAATGAAAAAGTCATGTTACGGAGGCGTAGCTTCATCATAAATTTAGTAGGGAAATATATTGTAAATCTAATAGGACAACAAATAAAAGCAATGTTATATTTAAACTG
>JAOPUB010000006.1:1063984-1074055 GCA_027564055.1 Neptis clinioides
ATTATTTTCAAAGTTTTAATTTAATTTAATGATAAAATTTTTAATAATAATAATTTTTATAATTCCATTATGTTTTAGCTTTAAAACATCTACCACAATTTAAGAATCAGATCACCGTCGCCGTTTTGAATTATGTTACTAAAGATCACTTTTCAAAACAACCCTAAATAAACAATGTTAATTTAAAAGTATTTTATTCTACAGATATTCAAGAATTTTACGAGTTAACATTACTCGACGAGACCAAATCGGTTCAGCAGAAGACTGCTGAAACTATTCGTATTGCAAATAAGTGGGAATCCGATGGCGTCCGTCGAGAAGTAAGTATTGTATATTAAAAAATTGTATAGACTAGTAATTGTTTCTCGGTAGGTACTAGTAATTTTTTCTTTCAATATACCTCTAATCGTACACATATATTATGGGTGAGTTTATTATTTATATATAAAAGGAGTTAGATGCTAAAATTATTTTTGTAATACTGAATAGATAAACTTATTTTCGAACGAAAATTGTCGAGTTGGTAAACGAGCAATCAAAGGCATACAAAAACTCATTTATTATATATACCTCGATGATGTTGTAAAACCCATATTTTACAAAAAGTAAATAAAACTATAATAGTTTGTATAAACGAAAATAGGGCAGTTATGTTGTAGGAGTAATAATGATTAATTAATGCAGCAATGCAATAATAGTGACATGAATGCATAATGCGGAGTTATTTTTTATTTCAGACTCCATCAGGTGACAATGATTACAGATCAGTTACGAACGCTTTTCTACAAGACAACAATAGAAAATCAGACAATCGCAACGTTGAAACTCCCGATTCAGCGAGGGTGTGTGTAATTATAATGTTAGATGTGTAATATATAAAACTTATTATATTACAAAAAGTTAAATATTTTTAATTCAGCTACATGTTTCATTAAATATTACATAAGTTAATTTTATTTGGCAGATGGGAATTCCTTCTATCATATCACCAAGTGGGGAGGCAGAAGAGAAGGTAGGTATTATTTAATTTAGTATCTTTTGGTCGCTGCTGTACATCTATCAAAACTTTAATGTTTGTTTGTAATCAAAATTCTTTTATATATTCCTAATCCTAAGTATTCGAAAATATAAATAATAACCTAGCTACGTATAAGTCTTGTCCAAACCAAATTAAACATTGAATATCAAAAGCTTCTATTCCGAGAGTAAGCTGATTATCTTATACTAAAACATAGAGATTATATTATAATATTTAAAAAAAAATAAACGCCACTATTCAATATTTTCCTAAAGTAAGGCAATGTGAACACTAGCAAATGATACCCAATGACCGACGTAGTGAACAATCAACCTTACAAAAATCTATCGGATTTCGAAATGCTATTTCGTACAATATTTTACACTGACCAGGATATAACTTCGCACCATAGACGGAAATTTTGAATCTTGATATCTACTATATTCAAGTACCTATGCAAAGAAAAATAACAAAATGGAGGTAAAATAAAAAAAAAATATATTATTCCCTAAACTATGGTATTTTGAATTTTATTTCATATATGAACTTGTAGCGCCATCTTTCGTAAAGTGTTTCAAACTCAAGGTGTTTACCGATACTGACGTAGCCGATTCCGTTTTTTTCTTTTATTGTGATGACGTGACGTCTCTGAAGGTAGCTGGTACTGGTAGGAGTGGTAGGTAACTAGGTAGACGAATGCTACAAGTGGTCGGTAATGGCGGATAGTTTGTGTTTCGCGTCTCGTAGTACTATTTATAACCTAAAATATAGTACAAGTTTTCAGCGATATGTACGCTAACGTTATAAGATTGTGTGGATTAGTGCTGTTTAATTTCACAATAGTGCCAATGACTTATGAACGTTACATCGACTAAAGAAAACTACACGTAAATGATTATCAAGTGAAATGATATTGCACACAAAATTTTGACATTCACACTGCTGTTATTTCGTATTCGTCGCAAGTAAGGCCATATAATATACACTAATCTATTTTTAAACGTTTAGTAATTCTTTACAATTTGGGAACGTTTTCAAACCTTCGGTGAGACTAATGAAACTTCTGAAATAGTTTTGCTTGTGACAACTCACTGTTACACGCTAAACGATCTAACTATCTTCTAAATGAAATTCAAATGTCTATATATGCACGTTGAATAACGTAACACGGACATTCTAATTAAAGTTCATCGCTTTGACATTCATGCCATCCTATCATTGAACACAAGTTGGTAACACCCAATTAACTACATACGCTCTACGCATACATTCTAATAAAAACCGCTATCAAAAAGGGCTCGGCTCAAAATAATTCTTAAGATAAGCTAACAATTTAATCGGCTTAAGCTGGGGGACTTATGTATAAACATAAGAATAGGCTACACCCTCTTCAAAGAGGTGATACATAAATTGTTTTTGGTGCAAGCTAGAAATGGGTTCTAGGTAGAGAATGGTGCATGCCGGAGAGCAGCCAGTATGGTGCTGACAGCGGCACAAGTGTGTAACTAACATGCATGCAGTGTACATAGTATAAAACTGAATTCAACTACTTGGGGGCTATGAACACTTGGTTTCCACAATGACGGAGAGACGGAAGAAAAAAACTCATAATGGATTCCTTCGGAAAGTCTCATCCTTATTTAACCTTGACGTGGTAAGTAGGTTGTTGCTTGTTAATTTAAAAGTGATTGCATTTTATTTAGGTAATCACTATTAAAAATAAATAATTCAGAATTGAGTCACAAGAAGCCAAAGTCAAAAAGTTGTAAAACATACAATGATTGTTTGTAGGATATAGAATATTAAATTATATAATAAATATTTATACAGGATATATTTGAACATAGTTTATAAGTTAATTTTTCGAAATCTTGTTTTGATTTCTGTACAAGCAGCTGCCAAATGTTAATATTATTTATAACTCTCATAAAAAATTCCATAAATAAGATAGATTATATGTTTATCTGGAGAATGAAAAGTATATGATTTTTATGTATTATAGTATTTTTTATTAATTTTTTAATATCACTTATAAAGTTAGCTGAATATAAATTAAAATCCATTAAGAGTATTAATGACAATCGCATTACTTTATATCTATGAAGTTGAAATATTAATACCAGGTACCAGTATTTATATGAATGCTTAGGACTACTATTTTTCAGCTGATTACTTAAAATAAAAGAATACAAAAATTATTTACATGGATGTATTGTCACAAATAACTTCAAAAAATCTCTATTATTATTGCATTATATTGAAATGGATTCATAAAACTTTTACCAAAGTATTTGATTTCTGTTTCAGGCTCACGACACAACACCTGAAATGAAGCAGGTAATTAAATTTCTTTTCTGAATCATATAATACAAATAATGTTATTTCTTAAGATTATAATTAGTAAGGAAAACTAAATTTTCAGAATTGCATTAATATTAATGTTGTTAGTTTTCTTAACTTAAAAGTAGTTGGATCCCAGAAATTGTTAAAATGTAATTTGATAATATTATTACCCAACATTCCATAATATTGTATTGAGGCCTAAATAAAAATGGAATAGTAAATTTACTGGAAACAGTTAATTTGTCTAAACTCTTACTACATTATATATGATGTCACTATTACAAAAATAAATTTTCATAACAAATTTCTATATTTGCTGTAATCATTTAAGAATTTTATTACTTAAATAAATATTCTTGTTCATAACACATATACTACAACACTAATAACATGCACAAGTTTTACATAATAGATAAACAGTATTGTTGTCCTTGATATTACATAGTTGTAAAAGAAAATTGTTTATGTTGACTATATTGATTTGTATGAAAGGTGTCAGGGTGAAAAAAATATATTAATCGTGCCTATTTAAAAATTATCAGTGTAATAAATTTTTCTATATTTTGAACTACCTCTTTCTAATTCTATAATAGAAATATTAAAAATAACATGTTAAATAATATGAAAGTTACTTTTCTAGCTAAAATTTAGTAATAAGCTTTAAAAGAAGGATTAAATTGCTTTATCTTAAACCTTAGCTGAAAGTTTAAAAAAAATGTGTATTGGTTAGTATGCAGTGAATAAAATAAAAAGCTATTGATGGTTTTGAAAGTTGCAGATAAACGGGATAGAAGGTGGTTCGGAGCGCACTGTGGGCGACGATGGCTCCTTGTATTTGACCGTAGTGTTGTCTCGCGCGGGGGGTGCGGGCCTCGGGTTCAGTATCGCAGGAGGCTCAGATAACCCTCATGTCGCGGATGATCCACTCATTTACGTCACAAAACTCATTCCTGGAGGTGTAGCGGCAGCAAGTCAGTTACAAATTAATGACGCAATATTACAGGTAACTTAACATTATTGAAGTTATCATCCTAATGTTTTTTTATTTCTCAATAAATAAATGTTGGTTACTTAATCTATAAAACTTACATTTTAGGTGAATGACACGCCAGTCGAGAACGTGACGCATGCAGAAGCAGTTGATGCATTAAAAAAAGCTGGCAGTACTGTAAGACTAGTGAGTTAATTTTTTTTCACATCACATTTTGCATATAAACTTAATAATCGGTTTTACTCGAACAATTTGTATTGTTACAGAAAATAAGACGTCGACCAACGGGTGAAGACTCACACACGCTGAACGTTTCACAAGCATCAAACAAAGAAGAAGCTGTAGAGATTGAATTAGTAAAGGGGGGTTCAGGATTAGGTTTCAGTATAGCGGGTGGTCTGGGAAACCAGCACATTCCGGGTGATAATGGGATATATGTGACTAAGATAATGGCGGGTGGCGCGGCCCATAGAGATGGACGTTTAAGGGTTGGCGACAAATTACTAATGGTTAAAAATACCTCGGTAATAACCTTTTATGTTAACATCTTAATTTAAAAGAATGTTATAATTTTATTAATGGTTTGTGTAATACTAAGGCAATTTATAATCTTTAGAAAGGTGACGTGGACTTAGACAATGTGACGCACGAGGATGCCGTTAGTGCGTTAAAAGCGTCTGGGGAGCGGGTACTACTCGTTCTTATACCTGGACCACGTCACGGACAGCCATCACCAAGAACCTCGAGAGCTAATACCCGTAAGTGTAAAAACTGTATAACTCGGAACGATTTCAATTATAAAGATATGTTTGAATTAGTTTCCCCATGTCCCGACTCATTATTATTATTGCTATTCTTGTTTAATGAAATATAACTTGTTTAATTTTAACAATTCTGTGTTATAGCATCAAGCACAGCGAATTCACTACGACGAGAAGACGTAACAGATAGTGCGGAAGAACCACGAGTGGTTGATTTAGAAAAAGGTACTCAAGGCCTTGGATTCAATATCGTGGGTGGAGAGGATGGTCACGGGATATACGTCTCATTCTTGTTGGCGGGCGGACCGGCGGAGCGGTCGGGGCAGCTGAGGCGAGGCGATCGATTACTAGCCGTTAACGAAGTGGATATTACACACGCAACGCATGAACAAGCCGCTAAAGCGTTGAAGGTAATGTGACTATATCCAGACCGACACATTTAACATAATGCAGGTCCTGGATACTAAATACTTATATTAACACACATAGCTAGAGTATTGATAAATTTTGTTGTTGCAACATTTTACTTCAATAACACGCACAGAACTACTTTATCAAAACTTGTTCATTTAAACATGTCAAGTGTCAGTCTTTACACAATAGAAGTCAATTTCAAAGGTAATTCTTGCAAGTAAATAAGTACAATACAACTTATGAAACTAAAACGCAATCAATATTTTTGTAACCATTATGATGTATTATGATGATGTATGCGCTTGCACATTAGAGGGATCCTCTAATGTACAAGCGCATACGCAGCCTGAAGTTTTGGCAGCAAAATTTTCTTCATATATATCCGCGCCTATCTAAACCCTTAATCTGTAAATTATGTATGTTTAAATCGTAAATTTAAAATTTTATTATTGAGATTTGAAAAATATAATTGTAGCACTCGTTTTATAATTTCTTGGTACAATATTTGCAAACAGTTTATTCAACTATGACACAGATTTTGTGACTGTAATCGCATTATGTGTCACAAATAACAATCGAAACAACAATGAGGAAGAGAAAATCAATAAATATAAGTCTACATGCTACAATTACTCATGCAATTATTATGTATTCAAATCGCAAATAAGCAACTACAAAAGACGTGACTATGAGTCTAAAGAGTGTAAACATTGCATATATCGTAGTTTTTTATATGATCTGTAAATATGTATTATAAATGTTTCTACTAAATAAGAAATATATTATATTTTGTGTTCTATTTAAAATGCTCTCCTTAAAAGAAATGCAAATTATTAAATACTAGCGGACCCGCCCACGCTTCGCTTTGTGCATTTAAAGTAAAATTGAATTTTTAAAATTGATACAGTAGGAACAAAATACCTATATTATGCGGGAATAGTGTAGCTTCTTATCGGCGAAATAATTGTGGTTGGTTTAGTACTCTCAGAGATAATCTCCAAATTATATGATTGCTCTCTATGGCTCATATATTTTTAACTATTATAAAGATGGCAACACCACATAGCCTAAGTTACCCGGAAAGAATGTAGCTTTCGATTGGCGAAAGGATTATCAAAAGCGGTCCAGTAGTTTAGATCCTATTCACAACAGAAATCAAATTTTACCCTTTTATATAAAAGTGTAGATAGTATAATAGTTATTTCAAAAAAAATTTTGAGATTATCCTACAAACAATACTTCACCGCTTTATTATCTTAATAGTGTGGATGTACATATACATTATAATTTAAATAGTATTTATAAACGTGATAAAATTTAGTCGTCATTGAGTCGTGATTGACAAATAAATGAGGCTAATTGAATCGCGTAATGGAACAATTTAAAATACCGTGACTCATTTTGCGTATGTTTCTGCAATTGAATTAATTATAATTACTAATATAAATTTACTAGTACTCGTCTTTATGGTTTTATACGTCATATTAAACTTCTAATCAAATAACCTATATATAATAAGTATATGAAGTATTTAACATTCTTATCTGTACTATATTTGTTATCATTTACTCAATCAGTTATTAATCTATCAAACAAGTTTAATTCATATAGTAATCTATATTTATCTATTAAAATTACTCTTAACATAAAAAATATTTAATAAAATGTGTTTTCTTTCAGAGTACAGGCCAAAATGTTAAACTAACCGTAGTATATAGGCCACAGGAGTATAATAAATTTGAAGCGAGAATTAATGAACTTAAACAACACCACACACTGTTAAGAACATCTCAAAAGCGATCCCTATACGTTAGGTAAAAATATTTTTATATTTATATTGTTAATATTATTTATTTCTGTCAACAATAACACACGGAAAAAATAAAAAAATACAATATTCAATAATTTTAACTAATTCATGTAATTTAGTGTAAAGAATTGTAAAAATAAATATTACATACATAATATATTGCATACTGATTATTTGTATTATTTTTCCAGAGCACTATTTGATTATGATCCTATTCGAGATGACGGTTTGCCTTCTAGGGGACTGCCTTTCCGATATGGCGATATCTTGCACGTCACAAATGCATCTGATGATGAATGGTGGCAAGCAAGGTATGTTATTATTTGTTTTAAGATTTTGATTGGTATAATATAATGTTGAATATAATTACTGTCGAAACTGAGTCTCTAAAACTTTTCAATTGAACTTTTGTATGAAGCATGCATCTCAATAATGAAGTTTCCGCTGACGAGTAGCGGGCAATAATAATGTTATATTTTTTAAACTTCTCTATATTTTTGTGATTAATGATTTTTCAGGCGGCTCGATACGACGGACCCGGAAGCGATCGGCATCATCCCTTCGAAGCGCCGCTGGGAAAGGAAGCAGCGCGCCCGCGACAGACAGGTCAAGTTTCAAGGGCAGGGCACACCAGTTAGTACGGTAAGAACTAAAATAAAGACTAACTCGTACCTTCAGTTAGAAAAATTTGGCTTCAACTATCATAAAAAGCGGTACAAAGTTTTTCTATTCAAGTATATGTAGATGTAAAAGTCGTAAAAATAATATGTGCAAAAAAGACTTGGTGCTGTTGAAACTCATACTAAGCTTGTTTATGTTGTGTGTAATTTTTTTTAAATAAAAAATAATGTTGGGTTCCAGAGTCAGTCTACATTAGAAAGAAAAAAGAAAACGTTATCGTTTAGCAGAAAGTTCCCATTCATGAAGAGCCGGGAAGACGGAAAGTCTGAAGATGGTTCGGATCAAGAGCGTAAGTATCAAAACTGCCAAAAATAAACAAACCATATTTACCACTTACTTTAAAAAATATTTCTAGCTGTCAAGAGAGAAAGAACTTGCAAATTCTATTCTGAACTCGGGCTTTAGCTTCATAACTAGTATCTAACCAGACATTGTACTATACTATTTTGTTACAGCTTTTATGCTTTGTTACACTCAAGAGGACACTAATGCGGACGGTAAGTGCACTATTCTTTTTTTTAAATATTATTAAATATACTTTCGCTATTCTGCTGTTCGTATGTAGGTCATAATAGTCCGACGTCTTCTTATCGATCTTTGAAATTTATTTTAAATAATAAAATCATTCACAATAATTTCATTTATAAGTTTTCAAGTTTTAGGAAGAATTCACAAAAAATATGTTTTCTATCTACATTTATATACTTTGCAAACATTTTGAACCTGCAGCTCTCCAATGATTTGAGTATAAAATTAACGATGTGAGTTCGTTAGGCTACATAGTGACCGAAGTATATTTAAGTTGTTCCTAGAAGTCCATTACATCTTTATAGCAATAATTTAGATTTTAGACACATTAGATCAGCAGCTGAGAGTAAACTATTATTCGCTGGTGACAGATCGATAAGATTTCGCCGCTAGTACGCAACTTTTCATTCGGCTGCTAATACAATCACTTTATAAAGATGTTTAATTGGAGCTGTGTGCTTTTTCTAACCATTAAAATATTTTAACGCGTTCTATATTTGCGTACGTATACAATGAATCAACTGCATTCGGTCTCAGGAGGTAAGATGTTGTTTAGGAAAATAGATAATGAATATTAAATTCAGAATGTTACAAATGGATGTATTAAAAAATTAAGCTAATTTAAATACATCAAAATCATTTTCGTGACTCACAAACGTATTGATGTTATATACATATATAAAATGTATGTAGTGAATTGGTTTTTCTATTATTTTATTGTTATTTAAAATTGGATCTGTGTGAGTAAATTAACGCTTGTAGTGTCTATGGAAAGCATGATAATGCTTCATAATTAATTATAGAATCTTTAGTGATATAAAACAATTAAATGCGTAATATTACTGTTGCTTAAAAAAATGGTGTACGCGGCCCGGAGATTAATTATGTTGTTTGTCATAATTATAAAAAGTCTAATCGCATAACCGATCTGATATAATATTTACAAATTCGTAGTTTAAAAGAAAAAAAAAATATTATCAACTTGGTATTACAATTAGTAGTGGCAATCGAATCCACAACAGTTCATTCATAAATCTGATTTTGATTTATTATTATGGCTTATGAGATATGATAAGTTACATTTTAATGTAATAATACAAGGTAAATTATTTATTATTGGATGAAAGTTGTGTTAATTTAGGACCGGTGTATATTATCTGACTATTCTTTTTTGTAAGATTGACTATTATTCAACGAGCGGTTATGTAATTAGAATAAAATAATTAGTGGTCGGAAACTATCGATAAAAGCCCTTTTTATTGGCTAATTAACACAAAAATTTATATAATTTGATTAATCTAAGACTATCTTAAGATATATTAACTAATGAAATCCAATGGATTACAAATTATTGTACGTAGATTAAAGTTGTATATGTATTGAATTTATATGCATATATCGCTTAAAAGGTATATACGAAACAAAAATATAGTATAATATTACTCTAAAATTTTATAATAATTGTTACATATATGTAGTTTACGATTTTTGTTAAAGTTGGCTGTAAAATATCTATACGGTGGCT
>JAOPUB010000006.1:1088021-1098031 GCA_027564055.1 Neptis clinioides
GGATTCCAAGCTCGCACTCAGGATCAACCGAAACCATAGCATTCTTCTCTTCATTCCCCTTCCCCTTTTCCTGTCTTGACAAGTGTCTATCTTGCATGTGCGGTGTTCAAGGGCGACGGTGGCCACTTACCATCAGGTGAGTCGTCAGCTCGTTTGCCCATTATTTACAATAAAAAAAAAAACAGAAATCGTTAGCCATGTAAATTTTTCATGTGTTTAATATTATGGGCGACTTGGTTCAGAAGGAAAAATTAACAAATTCAGCCACAATGTTGTCACTTTATATACGTCCTCAATTTATATTTATATCACACTGTTTTAAATCTTTGATGCTAGTTTTAACTTCATTGTATCTAAAATTATTAGCTAGAAACAAATCGGTTTTTGTCTGTCTGTTTTTTTTAAATATAATATAATACATCTTAAAACTTTTCAACTTATTTATCTGCCATCGGCTATCAAGCCACAATCAGATTTGTTTTAGGCGTTCAGACATCTTAAAACTAAAGTAAAAAAGCACAAAATGAAACCTATTCTAAACTAACTGCAATGGTTAAGTGAGTACTCAGATGTACTCGCCTAATCATTGCAGTATAAGTCTTGTCCGCGTGGACTGGTGGTAAGAATGCTAGCTGCTGCACCCCTCTGAATAGCAATCGCAAAACAATGTGTCTATATTTAATATTAATGTCACACATTAATGATCATTAAAAATTTTCTCTGACAATTTCACCTTCACTATCAAGGTTCTCTGTCTAATCTAACGTTGGGTTTACGTAACCACGTGGTATCTACATTGTAACTACCTCATTATGATTTATTCTCCGACATGTATATGAGTTTTTATATCGTGACGAAAATAATCGTTAATCGTTAGTTCATCCGATCACTTGATATACACGATCCCGACTAATACATAAACCTTACTCATGAATCACTCTATTCATTTGTATAAACCGTCGAATTCGGACACAACTGCTCACCTTGAGAAATGAATTCGTTCCGCTACATTCGTAACATGAGACATTATATTTTTACCTAAAACATATTATTTATTGGTTAATAAAAATTAAATTGAATACTTAAAGTTAATAAACATTGTCAATAACCCAGGTCATTTATATTGAGACCAAGTTTGTACAATAAAAGCTTAAAGGGCTTTGTAAACCTGTGCTTGAGTCACAAGCTCTAAGCAAGGCTCAGCTTGAGTGTCTAAAGTGCATGTCAATTTATATATATAAAAGAAGAAGCTGGTTGACTAACATATCAACGCAGAACCCAAAACAATAAGGGGTAGAAACTTGAAATGATCCTTAACTAATTTTTTTTACCTGTGAAGGGTTTCCGATTCTCTAATCCCAAGTGGGTGCTCGTTCTAAATATTTATTTATCGCGTGTATATAAAACATTTTGTTGAAAATTTTGGAAGCCCAGGTTTAAGTTTTGGCGCCGTTCTTAGACCCGATTGGGTTTTCATTTGACATGAATTTAGCCTTTAAATATCTAGGACTTTGATGTGTTGCCGGAGGAAATCGTCAGTATTAATGATTTTAATATTTTTAAGGATAGGCTAAAACAATTTTCAACAATTTTTGTCTCAATGTTACTATACAATTAATGAGTATTTAGACATTTGAATTTATCAATTTGTTTATTATACTATTACGTCAATACTGACGTTAGCTAATTTTATTTCATTGTATTTTTTGTGTTTGTAGTTATGTTGTTTTTTTAAATAAATTTTAAATATTGCTCGCCTGATGTGGAAAACTGTTATTTTGTAATAATAAATAAATGATATTCTGATTCTGATTATAGTAAAGAAGGGAGAATAAATATATTTTGAAGATTTTACTCATTTATTTTTACATTTATGTAATTCCTTTGAAATAATAAATAAAATAATAAGTTTATATATTATGAAGCTCCAAATTTTATTTTCTATTTACATAGTAGTTTATTTCTAGTTACACTGTACATACTTTATTTATTCAAAGAACGATACATGGATTACTGAATCGGTATGCAATTATCCATATAAAAAATACTTGAGCAAGGTCAACGCCAAGAGTGTTTACTCATCTTGTTAATCTGCAAGACTTATCAAACAATAATCATAATTAAAAGAATAATTAATTGTTTTCAGTTATTAGGAGGCCTCTGTCAAAGCCTGTTGGTAAAGTATGGGTTGTCAGAAGCCAGTAGCATGGGATCTGCATTCCATGGGTTCCTTACAACTGCTTCAGCTTGCCTTTTCACCACTACACTGCTTATTGCGTGCTACGTCTTGTCGTCTAATTCGCAGCATTTGATACGACAATCCATTTTTGTAAGTAAATGTGTAAATATTATCTTATAAATTAAAAGCCTGTAGAATTTTATTCATTTTTCCTAATATTGATCTCGCGTTGATCCTTAAATCTTGAAGCAAAAATTTATAGAAAATAAATAACTAAAAGACTGTGCTAAGTAAAACTGGTTCTCCTATATATTAAATGCCTCTTCATAGATTGTTCGTATAAGAATGTTATATAGGACGCAATAATCTTTTGAAATAATCAAGTGGTTCTCTATGTGACTGATTGGTCACGTTGTATATGATACCTTAATAACACTTGAAATAATCTAAAATATGACATTTATAGTTGCAATCTCAACAAAAATGTGCTAATTACAGCAGTTAGTATTACAAGATCCTTAACCTGCCTTTCCGAATTTTCTAAATGCCATCCTACACTTTGACACATTTTTTATAAGGCGACCATTTGCTACATATAGGTATGCTTACACTCAAATGGGCACATCTTGTTAATTATGATATTTATGGTCACCTAAAAAAGTCTACGTTACAAAGAATAGTTAAGTTTCAACCAAGCTTGTTTAGCTAATTTTAGGAGTTTGGACTGACGATGAATTTAGTTTATTACGATATTTTAAGTACCGCTTGATATATTACATGCTCATTATGATTTTCTCTCGGTCCCGCACCGCGCTGAAAATGCCCTAAAATTGACTTGTACGTTTTCAAACGCATACTTACATGCCTCCAACTATATTGTAAACTAGTCGGCCTGTCCTCATTTCGCTAAGATGTTTACACGTAACTCACCTTTTTTTTTTATAATAAAACTAGCTTAAATTAAGTTATAAAACAACACTTTTACCCGTAAAAATCGGTCCAGCTGTTTCAGAGATTAGCTGGAACATACAGACAGGCAGACAAAAATTAAAAAAAAAAAACTGTTTTGGTATATGTACTGTGTAAACAACCCGGTACACTTAGCGGTTATTTTAATATTACAAACAGACACTCCACTTTTATTTATATTTGTTTAGTATTGATGATTGCTGTATTTTTAGGAGTGCATTTACAACGCTGCAGCTTGTTTCATGTACCTATCAGCATCATCCTACATGGGTGTAGTTGTGAATCTCTACTTATATCCTCGGTATGCGATGGTCAGCATGTATGCGGCATATCCTGCGATGACAGCCGTATACGTAAGTTTTATGTACTTATTATTTTATCATAATCGTATTTTATCTACACACGTCAACAAAATATAGGTAGTTTAAAGTTGTTTTACAACGAATGAATAGCAAACTCTCTTTTCAGGCATATTATATTTATATTATTTACTTATCTTACACTAAGTAGATACACAAGGTTCCTAAAAGATTATTAGATTGATTAGAAAATATGTCTAAAATAAAAAATAAGGGTATGCGTAAAGTTTATTTTAGACTGAAATGCAGCTATTTTTCCATCCCCATTATGTTTCTCCAGAAGCAACGCACGTTACGTAGAAGTTGGCTTCCTGTTTTGAAAATGAATTTCATAAAAATTGAATCATAATAAGATAGAAACGAAGTCGAGCCGAAACCGTTCAAAAATAGCATTTTTCAATGTATGAATGTGTATAAATTCGTGGATATTTAGACTGTCTAATTTATTTTGGTACTAAGTCCGTTAAAGAATTCCGTAAAGTATTTTATCAGCGCCTTTCACAGGTTGATAGCGGTCGCAGTGTCAAACTGTTCACAATATAGACTTATCGTTGGAGTGAGACCCTTTTAACATAGCAATAATTAGAATATTTTTGAAGCGTGACGATAGCCTTCAAAATATTTGTTTTTTATTTGGGGAATCAACGCTAATATACCTACGTCAAAACGTATCACTTGGTTTTTTGTGGACGCGCTACTACTTTTATTTTGTTTATAAATTGTTAAAACTTTTTAATCCATACATATTAATAAAAATGTAAGGTATCGAATGTCCGTATATGGAAGATATCTCCGAAATTTGAATGCATGGGGACATTATAAGGCCAAAAAATATTTTTTTTGAATTTTAGTCTGTCTTTATCTTTGTACGCGCATCTCGCTGAAACTGATTCGGCTGAACCGATTTGCATGAAATGTGGCATCTTATAGGCTGACTTAAAAAATAGGATTCTTTTTATCCCGGATAAATGTATAGTTCCTGAGGTATAGATGAGTAATATTCATATACCTCAATAGATCCGAACGAAATTTTATACACATATAGTTTATAGTCTGGGTTATAATATGAGATACTACTAACCCCAGAAAAAGGTACAGTTCCAGTGGGATACAAGGGTTAGTTCGATTGCGCTACATTCATTCACTTTAAACAACCGAAGCGAAGCGCAGCCGGGTCGGCTAGTAAGATAATAAAGTACAAAAATAGATTAAATCGGTATTTTGATAATAGAAAAAAGAATTGTAAATATAAAGGAAAAATTTATCGCGAGTTATTATGTACTTTCAATCTTAAATATATAATTTTAATGTATATTTAAACTTGATTCTTGGGTACAGAGTTTTATAGGAAACTAACCCGCTCTCCTTTCGCTGAGGAGTATTCTTTCATACCAAATTTGCATCCCTTTTACCCCCTTAGGGGAAGATTTCCGAAAAAATATTTTACACGTGACTCATGACTGTCAGTGAACAACCCTCATACTGAATTTCATTTTAATGTCAAAAACGGCAAAGTTTCATACAAATTTGTATCCTCATTTTATATTTTTTGTCTTTTGAAAGTGCAACCAACTTAAAAAAGATACATCTTAGTGCTCCCCTATGTTATAAAAGGAACATCTGTATTATTGTTTAAACTGTTAGTTGATATTTCAGTAAGTTATCTTCTCCTCTTATATATAGATGTATAGATAAGTAATTTTTATGCCTTTAAACCTTAAAAAAATGAACCTTTATTGCATGAATTTATAGGCATCGAAAAACCGTAAAACACAACAAAGTTATATAAATATATTTGTACTCTTTATAACATTTTTATGTGTTACGGCTGTCTTCATAGTTGTCGATTCATATTAGTCGATTCTTTGTAGTTGGTTATATTGATGGACGAGGGATAACCGATTTCCAACATCGGCGACAGAAGGTTGTTCAATGTATAGCAACGTTAGTTAGTCACTCAGTTTGTTCGAAACCCTCAGTGACCGAGTCTGAGCCATTCACCAAAAAAAAGTCTTGGCTTCCTCTAATAGCAATTATGTAAATGAAAAAGTTCAGTAAGTTCAAAAAACCATTAAGTACTAATTGTAATTTCACGAAATTCAAGTAATTATTGGAGGCTTAGAAAATAATCCTATTTATTTCCTTATAAACATAAAGTAAAATCTTTTTAAGTATGAGTAACTTTCTTTAGAAAAAGAACCGTAACAATCCCCGTGTACCCTAGATTATGTAACATTCCACAGATAAAGTAGCGGCCATCTTAACCGATACAGTACAGAAGAAAGGCTTTTTTCTTACATTCATTATTGGTTATTTCTCAGGATATGTAGGGAGTGTCTCTTAAGAACTGTTATCGCGTTCATTTGAACCTAATTGTGCTAGTAACTGTATTGTGAAGATAAAAATAAGTAGCCGCTTTTATTGACTTTTCAATATTGTGGTTTTGTACTAGACAATAATGGCATTTATCTGGCTTATTTTAAAATAATTATTTTCGCATTATCCATTTCAATTTTACAAATTCGTATTCTTTAGTATTACAGTGACTACAATTTAATAATATACGGTATAAATTCTATACCGTATTAAGTATACGGTAGAATTTAGTTTAATTAATCACACTGTAAAAATCCACTAAGATCATACCATTAACATTTTTCATTTTTTAATATGTAAATATATACCTATTTATGCAATATAACAATAAATATTTGACATCTAAGTGAACATTTATGTTTTTCAGCTCTATTACCATCGACTAGTTGTTGAAATATTTCAGCTAAGTTTTATGATTTTATTTAGACCACTTAGCCTGTTAACCTACGAGTATGTAGGTAGTTGTTTATATTGTATTCTTATATAAATACGAAGATCAGATATGATAAGGTAAGGTATGGTAGATTGTATTTATTACAGGAATAAAATTGCCTCAAGATTTTGACTTTTCATCATGATTTTTTTCATTGTTCCGCCATCGCCAGAATCCTATGTAAGATTATAGTTGTTTGAATGTGGGTAATCCTGTATCAAAAAGCAATCACGCCCTTATTTTTGAGATGACTTGGCTGGTTGGGTCGCAGCCCATAGCATGTGGTCGCGGCTGTGGTGCGCCCGCGGTGAGGAATGTGTGAGCGTGTCGTGTCTCGTGTGTAGCCGTGTAGTGGTGTAGGAGCGACAGGGGCGAGGGGCGCGCTGCCAGGTGGGCTCCCATTAGCAGCGGCGAGGCTCGCGCGGCCGCTCTTCATCTTTATGATAATTATTTTCTGTTTGTTTTCGTCGAAGAATCGGTCCGCCTTGCCGACCGACGCTTCTCAGAACGATCTTCCATTGTGGTAAATTAAAGCCGCCCGGACCCCTGCCACGACGAGAGATAATTCGACAGGATGCCGTATATTATTAATTGCACTATGACTTGTGGAAATAGAACTTCGAGTTCAGTGAGTCATTCATTCTGGTGGAAGCGACGCGGTACCGCGTGGGAACGGCCGGCATTCGTGATTTACACCCGCTTTCATCTACGAGCTTTCAAAGTTCTCTCTCAAATACACACTTAAATACTTCCCATTACAATAACTTGAACATCGAACTTTTTGTGATGTTGTACCCACTGTTACTCGACATTCCGTCCCACAAATCAATTTAGTATTGTAAAGGAAAAGTGATAAATTTCCAATTAAACGCAACTCAGGCGCCGAATTGGCATCGGGAGATCGGTTCGTTAGTTACCTACTTATAGTTAACAAGGTAATAAATAGGGGCCACGAGATGAGCACTAGCGACCAATAAAAAGAAAAACCGTAAATAAGTCGGAGCCCGCAATAAAAAAGAGAACCTCATAATGTTTACCATCTCGTGGCTTTATTCACTGTGTGTTCCAATTTCATGCTAAATCGAGCGGATAAAATCCTTCTTTATCAGGCAGACTTACCGTCTCGAAGTCCACAGCGTGCCACGGTACCGCCACGCCGCGGCCCGTACTGCTATATCAGTATCGCTCTACTCTAGCACTCTGAATCAATACGCCCATCGATCGGGTCCCCCAAGCTTTAGCCGCTATTAAATACTCATTTTAAATTTACTCTTAATGAAGCATAAATCGTTGAAAGGATCAAAGATGAATGAAGATTCATTGTTAGAGTTTAAATTGACGGCTTTATGGGTTATCATAAAATAATTTTAAGATTAGGTTCCTACAAATCAACGTTTCTATATACATGCCTTGTTTTTTATCTTCATTAAGATTATAGTGTGTGCGCCATCTATATAAGTAGTATAAGTTATAACATAAGTTAAAGACAAGCAGGCAGCGGATGTGTCGGGCAGAATTTAGTAAAAAAATATACTTAGAAAAAATCAATTACATTCCACTATTTGTCGAGACATAACTCTGGGAACGCAGCAGCTTAAACAATTCGATAAGAATTAAAAGCTCTTTCATACGAGTCAAAGTAATTTTCTAGTTTCTCTACTTGTTCCGTTGTTTATTTTCAGTTAGTACGTTTTGTTTATGCTAATTCTATTAACAAAATTATACTTGGAAGATGCACGTATTAGTTTTTGCGTTAATATAAGTATTTCGTACGCATTACATTGATTTTATACTTATTGTATAGCAGTTGTTTATTGAAATATAGTTTTGTATGTATTTGATAATAGTTATTAGTCTCGTGAACATTAGAAAGGCAGCAGCAACAGTAATCAGACAACGCTCGCTTATCCCGGCCTGTGTGAAGTGCGCAAGGGACTCGAAGAGTGCATTGGTGAGGAGGCTCGACGGGTTATTAATTTTATGGTGTCGATGGCCGCACGCACCTGGCTGCAGCGGTCACTGCCGCTGACTTACCTCCCCTTCCCCCTCTCCCACCCCACATCCCACAGCAGAATCAATCACGTGTTCGTGTACATTTGATTTGTTATTATAATTATTGTCGTATGCTTTCTATCTATAAAAAGCATTCGGGAATCTCGAGGGCAAATTGCTCTACATAGCGCAAGCATTTTAGTTATTGAACCATTAAATACCAGTTTTCAATGTATTAAAGTTTATAACACAATATAGATATACTTTAAAATTTCGCTGATGCGCTGTTCTCGTTTTGAATTGATGGGTGCGTACATATTATAGTGATTTTAAATACTCATTTAAACTATTAGTTGAAATTAAATAATATTAAATTTAATCTTAAACTAGTCAAAATCTTAATGCAAGGTATATACATACATGACGCATTAACAAAAGTTTATCAGTTACTGAGCCGAGTAAGTATGTAGACAACATTCCCCACCTAATCGAACTGGTTGGAGGCTGTACGTGCATTACAATGTAAATGGCACATTCGTCTGCAGGTGCTGCTGAGAACTCGAACGCTCACTACCTAGCTCATTTTTTAAACATTACAATATTAATTACACTAATAGTAGAGTAATTGGCAAATAGTAAAGAAAATAAAAGGATGTGATTGCGCATTACGGACATACTACACAAATATATAATTATTGTTGTAAAGATATTTAAGGTTCCAATGACGGGAAGTACGAGACAAGCAGGCGACGACGCGGCCACGCGACGCAAACATGCGAGGTCGATGTGGAAATGTACAGATGCATTTTTGTATCGTTTGCTGTAGCACTTGACACTTATTCGGCTATAACTGACCATCGTTCAGCGCTCGCACTTACTTCCATCCATGTATTTTTATATAAGTGCAGACCTACGTGTCCATAGTGCCATATCTAATATATAAAATTCTCCTGTCACAGCGCTAGTTCCCATACTCCTTCGAATTTAATTTTGGACTCGGTTCGGTTCTTTTAATATCGTAGTTAGGTAAGGTTTAATGCGTGCCATTAGAAAAGACCTGCTGTTTTATGCAATTATTAAACAAAACGCAAAATTTTATTTAAATATACTGTTGAATACGGGCGGCTCGGTCGCGCTTTGCTTCGGATCTATAATTAATGAAAAATTATAATCGCTTACCTAATTTAATATAATTGTCATTCGGTTACTGTAGGTCTTCTTTACTAAGAGAAAGAGGGAACGAACGAACATTCAAACAAATATTTCGTCTTTGTATTCTCTCCCCTCTCTTCTGTCTCTCTTTAGCAAAGCTCTGTCTGTAAAAAATTTTTGAAATCTCATCAACAAAAATATAACAACCATATTCTAGTAAAATATATTGTCAAAACTATCAGGGAAAGAATTTTCAAAATCGGGTAAGTAGTTTCTGAGATAATTTCTTTGTCCAAAATGGCCATTTGATTTCTGACTGTTCGTACTTTAATGGCCACATTGTTTTAATTGTGATATTTATGTCAATAGTTCATGAACAATACCGCGCTGACGTAGTTAGCTTAGCTAACGGTAACAGAATTATTAAAATCAGTAGTGTAGAGATACCATATCCTTTTATGGTCATATTTTTTTAATTAGAATATTTATGGCAACACCACGTAACCTATGTTAACCAGAACGAACGCTTTCTAACCGTAAAAGAATTATC
>JAOPUB010000006.1:1182545-1195463 GCA_027564055.1 Neptis clinioides
TACATCATATATTAATAAATATATATGTGGTAAGTAGGTGGATAAGCAGACAACTTCACTCATATTATTTCTCCCTTGGGATAACACTTTAATGTTACATTTTTAGTAACATGGAACATGCTTTCTAAATGCCAAAGTTATAAATCCTGTCTAGGTAACGTAGGAGGCTAGTGCAACTTGTGAGTGAAATTTAGGTTTTCCTCAACTACTTAATGTCAGCAGCTGTCTCACCCAGAAATTTCTGTACGGTACCCTAAAAGAACGTTACAATGAATGAAGGTGTGGGATAAAAAAGGCCGTCAGACCTTACTCGATTTACAATTTGTAAGTCAGTTCTTACTCAATTTACAATTTATATTTCTACAAGGTTTGATCATTATAAAAAGATCTTTTGGTTCTTACTCTATTCGCAATTTCTGCCTTTACAAGTTCATCTTTATCTATTTACAATTGTTCATTATTTACAATTTGTATCCCGTAGTGTTTACGTAACCACGTGGTATCTACATTGTAACTACTTTATTTTGATTTATTTTCCGACAAATATATACATAGGAAATGTCAAAAGATACTTATTTTAGTAAAAGATACTAATTTCAATTACATTTATTCTGTCAGTAAAATTGATTAAATTTTAAAACTAACTTTAGTAAATCAAAATCCAGTGGAACTATCATGAAAAGATTTAAATTAAAAGAAAGGTGAAAAATATCAAAAATTCATCAATTCATTTCAGGAATGCATGAACAAGCTTTCGTAACCGCAGGTGGACTGCATTCTACGCTGATGAAGATGGGTTTGTCCTTTGAGACTCCAGAAGCCCTATACGAGAACGGCAACCATAGGTCTATTGCGTACATGCGTCCACTTGCTATTTGGGCCATTTACCAAGCAGTATTGACCAAACCCAGTCCAAACGTGATATCCAATGGCCAAATACATCATACTAAAAATAGTTTATAGTCGAAGATGTAATATTTCAAACAGATTAATTTGGAATTTTCTAAATTCTTGTGCCAAGTTAATTCTTTAAATAGCTTTTAGCAATTCAATAAAGTTACCATTATACAATGTCATAAATTGCCTTATGAAAACGCTTAATAATACTGTATAATAAATTTAATTATTTTTAAATAAAACGTCCCAGACGTGCATTTCGTATACTTGCGCCTTATGACATCATAGCGTAAGCTATAATTAAAAATTATACAATTTTCAAACGCAGCGTTTTCAGCGTTCGTTTCGACTATGAATTATACTTTTCCAAAAGAATTTGAGAAGAGTATTTGTAAAAAGCATTTAAAGGTGATAAACACACTAAATATAATTTGGTGTGTTTGTAATGCAATAATAGCAATTATTTTACAATTCTATTTTATTATACCAAATGATTATTATTTACTTCATTTATGATATAGCAGCATTTTAAACTAATTAGGTATATTTGTTTAAAATGTTTTGTCTTGGTTACCTCTCTCCAATTAAACACGAAATCTTGTATGGAAGTATTAATTTACTTTATAAAAACAGATTCTATAACAAAATATTTTGGATAATAAAACATAAAAACTAATTAATTGGATGGAAAACCATGAAAAATGTAGTAATTCAATAATGTCTTCATTTCGACCAAATTCGAAGGGGAGAAAAAAATCTCAGGTCACTATTTATTTGCCTTTATTGTTAAGATAATAAACAGCACAATTTAGGGCAGTATTTAAAATATTAATCATGATTTTTACAATAACATGGTTTATATTGTATTTTATGATTTTTATCCTAAACAATTAGTATAATTATTATGATGCCAAAGACATTTTCATTTTATTTAACATTTAACAGACTAATATAAAAAATATCCATGTAACCTTTTTAATTATTTTGGTTTGGATTTGTTTCTACAGTTTTTATTGTTTTAAACTACCAGTTGTCATTATAGCTAAGTCGTACAATTAAGTATTTCAAAGGGTAGATGTAAATAAAAATCAGAATGTTTTTTTTTATTTTCGTGTATTTTAAATGCATTTTGGGAAAGATAATATAAAAGTTCAAGAAAACTCAGGGTTTTATTCATTTCCTAATAAATTTAACCTATCATTGATACTTTCAATACGTCGTTAATACTAATTATTATCTAGTATTTTGTACCATAACTTATAAATATGTAAATTTTTAAAAAAATAAATAGAAATATTAAAAAAGTATACCTTAAGAATGATATGTACAAATATTTACATATTATCATGACTTCAAAAATGAATTCAGTCTTTGTAAATTTTATGAAAGGAAAATGCAAGGAAACTAAGTAGCTTAAAATAATGTAAATTGATTATTGTCACAGACAAACTAATCCAATTCAAGAATAAAAATATGTCGACAGTGGCCACAATTTACTTTTTAATACTGGAGCATAGATCGCAGTCAAGTTATTGGGTTTAGACTTGTGATTAAAGCTTTAACCAAATTACATAGCATTTATTATTGCCATCAGACTAGTATATTATTCTTAGCATCGGTGACTTAATCATTGAATGCATTAAAATTATTATTATTATTAACACTAATATGAACAGCACACCATTAATGATTTTAATGTAACTTTGTACTCGAACCTGATTAAGGCTGATTGCCGTCATATTTATAAACGAATTCAATAGACGAATATAATACAATGATTATATTTATTATATGTTACGGGATAATGATTATAAAATTATAGCTTATGTGTGTGTAGCAGATATGTTCATATATAAGTGGGCTCCATCGCGATCGTCGCAACGACTCGCGACAGATCGGTCGCGTGAAGCAAAGTTTAGCCGCAAGTGTGTAGAGTTGGTGTCTGAATCGCAATCGAGCCTTTCCCGAGAGGCAGATGCTTCTCTCTCTACAATTGTCGCCATATGTTGACTTCTGTTAAAAGGTAAACAATTTGTTGTCATACGTGAAAAACAATTTTGACATTAAGACGTTTATTATGACTGTTAGATATATACAAACTTTAAAACAATATTTAATTAACATATCGTCTATCTTGTATTATTAGAGAATTTTTTTATACAGTAATAGCAAATTTCTTTAAAATATATAAATAATTACTGGATGTAAAGATGATATGAGTTTTCAAATCAAGTCATAAAACAGAGATAATTTAGAATTTTGTATGAATATTTATTATCACTTGACAGTTTTTACACATAATACGCATACGCTGCCATTAAAAATGAAATATTCTACTGATTTTTCTAAACAAACTTTTAAAAAATGTTATATATAGCGAACTTTTATATAGCTCGTGCCACATAAGTGCGAGTGTGCCCTTGATTGCGCACAAGTCATAATTAGGGCCTTTTTAGAAGGGCGCGGGTACCACAGCAGCGCGTCACACGCTTATGGTTCTTATGTGAAGTTTATAAGTTTATTATTACGTATTTAATTGCCAATACATCCGCGCTGTAAACTTAGAATGCGCGAGATTCCCCTACTATTTTTACTGAGACATAAATTTAAGTGGCGCTTGCTATACGTGTATTATGAAATAAAAAGTTGATTACTTTCTATAATCGTATAGGTACTATAGAACAAGTCATTCAATATTATTAGGGTAAATTATAAATAAATAAGGATAAGTGAGCATAGTAATCAAACAGGACTTACCTATTTTCGTGCTTAGGATGTCCAAACGTAGTAAATTGAGGACATCCGTTGAGGGGACGCGGTGGCGGTGGGATCAAGTAGTCGTCAAGACAATTGTCGCTGTCGCATGAATTCATTGTCAAAGTGCTCGCTGATATCTAAAATAGATATATGTACATTTTATACTATTACTCATAGTACAAATAATTATACTATTCAAATTGTAATAGTTGTTATAAGCACTTTTGAACTTACTATAGATCTGGCTTTGTCATCTAATTCTGATTGGACGCTGTTTGTCTCACAGACACTTCCTCCACTGACGGTACTAAGGCGGCCAGATGATGAAGAACCTATGATAAAATTCAAAAGATCAGAACAAAATAATGAGCCGATCTGAATAATGTGAGTTTAAAGAATAAAACTTTATATGTTCCTCGGCTAATTAGTAGGACTAAAATATTAAAATGTGCCAATACTTATGCTTACAAGATTTTTATCTAAGAACTCCAATTGAAACTTACTATCACTTAAGCTGCTGTTTGGCCGCGTGTTCCCATTTCTTTTTTCAATTGTACCCGTGTTACTATGGTCGTGATCTGGAATAGCATTATATTCGTTAGATTATATACGATGTGTATATAAATATTTTTTTTGATTATAAACGATATATATATATTTTCAAATTACCAATTGTACCAATTGTTACCATATATTTCATATTGTACCAAATTCACGAAAAAATGAAAAATGTGTACAAAAGGTAGACTTAACGCTAAAAGTATGTATTATTAGGATAAGTTATAAATCTTCTATGCTTAACACTTACGTTTGCTCTTGCTCTTTGAGAACATTTTTTTCACTCTCTCGAAAGGTGTTGGCCTTTTCATATTATCCTTTATTTTTTGCTGTATTTTATCATACTCTTCCCGCATCTTATTCAATTGTTCTTGTTTTTCTTTTAGTGATTGTTGGGTTTCGTTCCTGTTCCTCCACTCCATCACAAGTTTTTCCACTTCAGAAATTGTAAAAACATTATTTTTAAAATCAGTTATGATTTCTGCAAGCTCCTCCTGGCCAGTCGCGTCTTTGCCAGATTTGATGCTGCCACTGTTGCGAATGTCTTTTATATTTAAATTTAGTTGACTAATATCACTCGTTGGTGTGTCAATACTGAAAGTCTTCGATTCTTCGGTGGGGGAATAGAGGAATATGTCCGTATGCTGCGGTAATAGTCTAGAACTATTCGCGTATAAATTATTTGGTCGAAATTTGGGGCTCTCTACTTTTATATTCGAGGGTTGTACAAGATAATCATGTTCGATTGCTTGTTGAATACGATCAGCAGTGTCATCATGTAGTTGGAAATCGTTTTGGTAAAGTTGTTCTCTTACTCTGGTTAATTTTAAATTAGGCTTTTGTTTTTTCACCTCCTTTTTTTCCGGCGGAGTCTCTAAGTTTTGAGTGCAAGCCTCGCTAAATGGATCGGGTACATTCTCAGATTCCTTAACCTCTTCATGGGTCGGAGAGTCAACTGTGTCTGTAGTTTCAACTATACAAAGTTCTTCCTGGTGATTTTCACTGTCCTCATTATCTTCTTTGTCATTGTCAGACATATTCTTTAAATAGTAATACATGTTGGAAAACTCGTTTATTTTCTATAACAAAAAAAATAAAATTTAGTAGATATGTACATTATAAATGTAGACTGTGCTGAATTTAAACGATCGAGATGTGATTGATTATTCTCGGCTATATTTTTTCCTATACTTACAAGATGGTCAGCAAGCATATCAGCAAGGCGATTATGCTTGTAATCTCTAGCGAGGTCGGCGGGTGTGCGTCGCCGTGCGTTGCGGAGGGCCACTGCGGCGCCACCGCCGGGACACTCCAGCAGCTGCCAGCACACCCGCTCCAAGCCGAAGCGAGCAGCCCAGTGTAGCAGTGTAGGATATTCTTCTCCACCTGCATAAAAAATAATACTCAAATGAGTGAAGATCCTTAGGAGGAAAGGAGGATGCGACTTTCTGGTCGCACATCCATCACCCCAGCATTTCATGAACATTTTTAAGTTTCGATTAATAAATAAGTAGCTTTACTCACTTGTTACATCAGTTTTAGGATTATACTGCTCTGAAGAAGATAACAAATTGAAATGCGGTGGGATATTCTTTTGGAACGCGTTAAGCATCCAGCTATCTAATTGCTCCTTACTTGTAGTCTTAAAACCTAATGTCTGAAACAATATGAACGTTGTAGAAATTTGCTTTATAAATTGTAATTAGTTAATGTAATCATATTTACCTGGCACATAAATTCTAAAGGATGATCAGAAGCCCTCAACAACTGATCCAACTCACGCAAACGACTCTCACACTTGATTTGTCTCCTACCTAAAGATTGTCCGTTTTTGCTCACTCTCACCCATACTAACATCGATACTTCTAGACATGATTCTATAAACAATTAAGTATACTTTAAAATATTAGCGAAGTATATCTAAACTACAAACACTTATAAATTAAAATAATAGGAAATATTATAATATCCATAGGCAAGTTTATCTAAAAACACTTGGGAGATGTTAATTATACTGTTTTAAATCTTTGTGTAAAAAAGAGAAGTTTTATATGCTAAAAATACAGAAAAGAAAATGTACGTAGGAGTAGAATCAAAAAAGTCCCTTATTTTTAAGATCACTTACCCGGTATGTCGAATTGTAAAGTATAAGGGTTCCTCTTCTTAAATGAAGGTATGTGAATGACCTCGCCCTTCTTGTCCACCATTATCTTTATACTGTCTTCTTCCCTAATGGGATCATTGAGAAGCGCTATCACTCGACTTTGACCCTGTGATAACAAATTTTATTACGAAAAACTTTTCGCACTTTCGCACTTTTACACTTTCTTTGTAGCGTAAATAACAGCTAGAAAGAAAGTTTGATAGAAATGGAGTGTCGATTTTTAAAAGATGTGTTGACAATTGACGTATTTAACTTACAATTTTGACTTTCTTTGGAACTATAGAGAAACTTGTCCTATCTGCAGCCGTGTCCTTACAATCCTTGGTGCGCAGTATACCCACAGCAGCTGTTAGGAATGTATCTACGAACGACGTGTCCTTTTCACGAACCGACATCATTGGCCACTGATCTATAGTGGTATAATCTGTAGAAGTAATGTTTATTTAAATGATAATAATAGTAAATACGATCTACCAGAGCGGAGTATTTAATTGTATAAGTTACCCACCTTCACAATTACTGGCAATAACATTGTTCTTCTCTACGCCTAAAAGCATAACTAAAACTTTGTCGACTTTAAATAAATTCTCATAATTTAAATCTTTTTTCAACTCTGACATTTTAGAAGTTAAGATTGGACACAATATAACTATTTGCAGTTGAGCTTTAGCCAGTTTGTCTAACTTTTCTTGTGAGTCTGAAGAAAGTAGCTCTTCAGCTGTGATTGGTGTCACCCTGTAACGAATTAACTATTAACAGACATATCTACGACTATATACATAATTCATCCTGTTCTTAGTTCGTTCATAATCTTAATCTGTTTTAAGCTGAACATTAAACGGAAGCTTACTGTTAAAAATTACACAATCAGCACACTAAGTAGGAAACAACCGCTCATTTTACCCAATTGGAATAGTAAATATGACGTTATACATTGTTTGATAATCTTTTTTTCAATCGTTACATAATTTATGAATAAGATCGAAGAATTTATTAAATTCAGTTGTACATCGATTTATACAACTAAACTCAAATCAGCTTTCAACTGAGACATATTTTAAAATTCTATTATACTTAAACTATGCTCAAACTGTACTGTAATTAACTTGGCGTGAGACAAACTAAATAAATCATAAATGAAACGATTCCTTATATGTCGTTGGACAAGAATTAAATATACCTTGACATTTTTTAAGAAGAGATGTTAGTAAAATAATTATTGATTTATATTTTATTTTAAATGTATTTAAAAGTTTACTTAAAATAGTTTTGAAAAATTTTTAAGACCTTTATTCATAAGAATCCTACTCCTACTAATATTGTAAATGCGAAAGTTTGTGAGTATGGATGGATGTTTGTTACTCTTTCACGCTAAAACTACTGAATGAATTGTGATGAAACTTTACAGTAATATAGCTTATACAACAATTATGAAGATTTTACATAATTTGGCCAAAATATAACGATAAGTATCAAACAAGTCAGGCATTTGCTATCACCCTACGACAACTATTTAACAAAAACCACGCGGGCGGAAGCTTGTAGTACATAATTATAAAAATTTTAACCTATAGTGATGCCTGGCTCGTTGTGACATAATTTTGTCAAAGCTAGCGACCAAATAGTCGGACCACAGCGCACTTTCAGGAGATCCTGAACTCCATAATATGGCAATATCTTCCATTTCTGAAACAAAGAATAATTTTTGTTTGATAAAAGAAATATTTTTTTGATTTTGAAATATTCTTTTTTTTGTTTTTATATCTTACAAACAAACGGCTATTAGTATTTGCTATGCAATTGAGACCATAATTTCTAGTACAAGATACATTAATATACCAAAACATAAAGATAGCCGGAAGAAATATTGTTTCTAAGAACAGTATATCGGTCTCCTCCCAGTTGTTACTTTGTTATAGTTGTTCGCGTTATCTAAGAAGGAAATACCCTACACGTTTATCAAGTTTTTAAACTTTACATCAAGTAAGATTGATACTGCGTCAGGACTGAGTTTATGTATAATGAATGATTGAAGGAAGTGTTACTGAGGGATAATCACGAACGTTGTCGTGTCATTTGATAGCTTGTTGGGTCGATGCTTGGACTGAAGTTCACGGGTCATCGTGAACCTCTACATAATTATTTCCAGACTTTGATCTGAATATAAGTGAGTTTTAACTGAAACAGTGATTCTTTATCCTTCCTATTTGATATGTTCACATATGTGTACTTTTTTGTTCTAAATTAACATTTATAGACATTATTATGTTGTTTTGTATATGACCATACTATATATACATTTATATATTGCATCGACATCTGTGCGTCTACATCTGTGCCACCGTAAGCGTAACCTGACCGCCCGCCATGAGCCCTTGTCTCGTCATTAGACCGTTTATCTTAATGCCACTTGAAATCAATTAATATAATTTAAGAAGCTTATAATGCATTCAAAATTAAACTCCAGTAATCAATGGTTATTAATCGCTCATTGAAGCTATTTAGGGATTATTTAGGCGATTAAAAAACCACCTAACTTCCACAACACAGTTCCCAAACGCTTCCAAGATTAAAAACATGCGTCGGTTGTTAAAGTTTTTATTACGCCTAGTGCTGTGCATACGCATCGGCTGCTTACAAAATATGCTATGCATCGCGCGCACCGGAAATTCATACGGATTTATACTTACCCACCTCTGCCGCCAAATGAAGACTCTACTAAATGTAATATCCGTTTCCTAAATAGACAAACGTCTATCAGCGTGGCCCGGAATAACTATAGTCGATTAGAAGCAGCAGTAAGGCGCGGGTTTAATAAAACGGTACGGTATGTGGAAATAATAGGATCGCATTTTTATTATATAAAAATGCGTTGCATGCATGTTATTGTTTCAATTACTAGTAGAATGATAAAGTTCTTGTACATGTCGAGCAATGAGAATAATATTAAGAGTCTCTTCGAAATATATAAAAGTATATTTAGCGATACACCGAATGTCGAATATTCTGTGGGCTTTAAGGAAAAGAAAAAGAATATACTATTCTCCGCTTTCAGAAGCATAATAACTCTTCATTATTTTTATTAAAAGAAAGCTTTGTCATCGTAAGAAGTGAATTCATTTTATCGATCAATCTAATGTAACTGTGACTCGGATAGGCGAAAATAATATAAGATCAGAAAGTATAAGAAAGATATTTCGAAAGATAAAGAGAGAGAGAGCAAAAAAAAATGCCAACTCAGAGAGAGAGAGAGAAGAGAAAAGTTAAATAAGTGAGAGACAGCATATAGTAGTAAAAGCGTATAGTAGAGTGAATGAAAGGTAGATAAAAGGGAAGAAATGCGGGAAAAATGTAGAAATCAGTGAAAGATTTAAAATCAAATCCAATTATTTTAGAGCCTATGCGTAATAAACAAACAAATTTTTTCTCATTATTTTCATCCATATTACTATATTATTAAACCATATAAGTATATATTTCTTATTTGACCCAATATTCGTTGCAAGTCGAGATATTATTCATTTTATACTCGTACGTAGTTAATACGTAAATATAAAAATGATGATCACCAACTCATTTGAAGCAAAAGGCGTGCGCCGTCGCCGGTCATATTCAGTTCAATGTACGATGCCTTTGATGTGCCGCTGAAATATTGCAGTTTCCTGCAACGGTACAGGTGCCTTTTGGATCCACTGTTTTTTCTCATGTAAATAATATTGTTTCGAACACAGTTTATTGTTTATAATAACCCGCTCTGGGCTTTGTCTATAAACTGGAACAGGTCAAATTTACCAATACGAGTATAAACATCTGTCTTTTTCCAACTTCTGGACGCACTTACTCATCGAATATTCGTTAGATATTGTAGGTTACATGGTTAAATTATAACTTGCGTAAATAATATATCATCAAATCATAAAAAGTGAATTTATTCAAAATTAATGAAAATGCAAAACAGCTCGATAAAGCCGAAGAGTAGACTAATACTGATCCCAAGTAATAAAATGAATGCAGTTACTTGTAATAACAAAGAATCTGTTATGGTTTCTCTTAGTATGAACTGTGAGCTGGCGGCATCACCGCGAGTGATTCATGATATCAAAATAAACTTTTCCTTCTTTTTCTGTGCCTTCTGTCTGCTCTCAATGCTTAATCATTTCAATTTTATACATTCTGACATCCCGAAATAATTAGCACAGTTTGAATATACTATCATTTATATTACTCATGATGATTATATTAGACTTATGTTAAAAACTGAGTTAATTTTAATGGACGTGTACTGCATATCGAATCAGTGGCACATGAAATTTGAATAATTTAATTAATCTATTTATTATTTTTAGGTTACCGCGTTCCTATCGAATATATAAAGAGAGTTGAATAATTTAATTCTCAATGAGGTTTGTTTTCAAACGTTTTACAAGTGCCTTCATTTAAAACTATGTTGACTGGGTAATATGGTTGTAGTACCAACAGAAACGTTTCTAACATATTGATTGCTATGTAATTTAGGACGTGTTTACAATATTTATTAGAAGTCACATCCAAAAAGTGTTGTTGTACTTTACAATGGCATATTATTTTTAAAGCTTTTAATTGATTCATAATTTTTAATGGTATTAGAGTTAAATCTTTATAAAACTTATTTGTGTGTAATCATATTTTTTAGAACTATTTATCTATTAAAATGTTCTGTAAAAATATAATGAGATAAATAATTAAGATCTATATTTACGTATCAATTTTATTAAAATGTAATACCTAATTACCTACTAGTTAAACACTGCAATTCTAATGGGCATTCTTAATGAAATGATCAATTAAAAAGCATTAGAAAATTAAAAAAACCTCTTAATAAATTACATCGCTATAAAAATTATTCTTGTATGAACAAAAGACGTTTTATTTAGTATCTTGGTAACAACGGATGTCGTAAAGTTTGTTATACAAAGAATAAAATTTTGCTGCATGAGGGTGGATCTTTACTTTAAGTTAGAGAACAAAATAGGCGTCTACATTTATATTCCTACGGCGAGTACATTACGGGAGTCGCTTCGATGCATGTAAAGTATACCATGTTTATTCTACCAGCCCTGCCATCCTGCATCGGTAATGGTGCGAACCACAACTGTCCAGATTAGACGATTCTCACCTCTATACCAACTAGTTAACGGCTAAGTTACAAAGTTAAAGTGTGCGAACCGGCAAAACCGTTTTGTTAATGTATTTTACGGTGTTCCTTTGACATTACTTTTAGACGAACTTGGAAATCGTTTTTGACAAAAAATCGACCCTAGTTAAAGTAAAGACCTAAGTTAAATTTAACGTTAAGCTTCTCTAGCTAGCCTACTTATTTAAACTAAACTTACATTATAATTTATAATGTACTTGTATTTTATTTTGGAGTTAAGTTTTCTACGATATCATTTTATTTTTATTTTATATATTTAAGTCTTGTATACTAACATACGTATTATTGTAAGCTACTAACATAGTTTATAAGTCATTACTAACAAAGTGGGTCTTAGTTACCTTAATAAAGAATATTTTATTATTATTATTAAGATACAATGAAATACGAGTATAAAAATCTGTTGTTTGACTTACATTGCATGTCACTAATTAAAACTATTACTTGTACCTAGTAAGGTAGTAACGCTCTACGCTAACAAATAAGGAATAGCAATTACCTATTATGTTTTTAAAACTATATCAGTTTATTGTGTTTAAGTAGGAATTATGAGACAAAAAAAAAATAAACTACTTGTCAACGATAATAATGTAAAAAACTTTTTAATGTTTAAATTGTTTATTCTAACTCACTTGTGTGTCCGTCTGCCATTGTTTCGCAATATTTTTCCATAACTGACAAATGAACTGATAGGCGCACTATGCAGCTTAAATATTAGACATTGCACTTATTTGCAGTGGCACTAGGATGCGCGGCTCGCGAGTAGTAAAAGCAGAGTCGCGAAGTGTCGCGGAGTCGGAGTTGCGGCGGAGTAGTGCGCGCCGTCGCGTCGCGGTGGAGTGCTTGCTGACGTCAGGCGGCGCACGCGCACGCACTTCGCATACTAAAACCACTAAAACGCAAGCTCCTCGCGACAATAATCGCAACACCATCTCTGACCAACTGACGACTATCTTGCCAAACAAATTTGTGACCGCCTCGGGTCTTAAGTAAATATTCCCCTATCCTTATCGATCACCAAATTTGATGTTGTAAACACTAAAGAAGTAAACACTGACACATTCCGATTGTATCCTTAACACGTTTTCGATAAGACTAATCGCAGAGTATTATTCAATCCCTGATAAGTTGCAATAATTATTTTGTTAAGAACATTTTACTACAGCTGTACTTAAAATGTACTTTGCTTTCTTCAATATATCTAGTATCAGATTTAAAAAATAGTTACCTACGTTGTATTTTTTATATTTGCTTGAGTCATTGCTTTGTTATATTTGAACATAATAAATAAGTCGAAATCACCGAATATTTCCTAGATAGGTAAACTGAGACAATGCATTTCGTTATC
>JAOPUB010000006.1:1223598-1237804 GCA_027564055.1 Neptis clinioides
GTTGGCAACGTTTATGTATCACACATGCAAGCAGAGATCGTTTTATGAAATATCTTGTGTAAAGTAGAAGAGGTGCAGAGTAGTTAAGTAAACGATATACCTAATGTTATACTTTTTCTATATGAGACAAAACTCTTGAGCGATGAATTATACAAATATCGAGAAAGCAATAAATAGTCCTCACATTCGAATAGTTAGATACGAAACCACAATAATTATAGGAATTGAATTATAAGGTAGTACTTTGAATAGATCGCTAGCACTTCCGCTTCTCGAGCAGACACGTGATAGAAGTAGTGCGTTAATATGGACCACAAGATATTATAAAATATTTAGAGAATATTTTTACGATATTATGTGATATTTAAACATTAATTGTTATTTTCATGGTTAATAGTTTATTATATACAAAATAACCACATATCATTATTTCTAACAAATTCATCTTATTGCATAGATAGATAGGCGAATCGGTAGTGTAATTTGAAGCTGTCGTTTTGACACTGGTTACTAACACATTCGATATTTTTAATTTTACTATAGATCTAGATAATTTATTGTTTCACTCGCGTGAAACATTGAAACTGAAACAATAGGATTAAAACTATTGCATGTAATAATCTTGAATAATTATAGTAAATATTATTATAGGTGATAAATATGCCTTTGAGTTCATATGTAACGGAACCATAACTCCAGAGTAAATATAAGCACAAAAATACATTTATGTTATGATAATCTTAAATCAATTATTTTATTTGCATGCAAATTATGTTTGAAGCTGGTAAATTTTATTTAAAGTTGTATATGAATATATTAAAGTGTTATTAATAAAGGATACTTTATTGTAATATATATTTTATTTAATCCTAACATTTCATAATCGATAAATCAAACAAAGAGGAAATTAAAAATTTATGAAATTATAACACTCGTCTGAACATATGATTATTTACACTTTTTTTTAAAGAGGAGATATTTGTTGTAGATAAGCTCAAACGCTACTGAACCGATTTTAGTAATTCTTTCGCCGATCGACAGCTATGTCCTTTCCGGGTATCATTCTCTGTGGTGTTGCCATATTTAGAATAATTAAAACAAAATTGATACATTTTTGTGTAATAAATTGGCCATTTTGTAAATTGGAGTTATTAACTCAAAGTACTAAACAGATAGAAAGCCAAAGTCCACGTAGAATAGCTAGCCACATAAGTGATGTCACTCTAAATACAAAATGGCGGACTTCTGATGGCGAGCTTTATCCGCCAGCATCTTGTTTTACCTCAAGTTCATCATGCTTTGCCATATGGAAATTAAGTGAGATCACTCTAAATAAAATATGGCGGATTAAATATGGCGGCTAATTTAATTACGCTTTCCTATAGTATGGTTATTAAATGAACGAGCTTACTAAGAATAACTCCAAAAATTAAGTGACGTCACTCTAAATCCAATATGTCGGAATAAGTTTATTACGCTTTTCTACAATATGGCTATATAATGAAAGGAGCTCTCGTCGTCTGTATCTTTCGAAATATCTTACACGTTCCTATTTTATACTACTCCCCATTATACTTCTCTATCTCTTTTTTCTCTCGCTATTGCTCAAGTTGTCTTTCTCTATTATAATCTGTCGTTCTTTTTTTCATTATGGTGAGTTACCTTTCGGAAAGGTACCCATGTACCTTTAGATTCGTGATCCAAGAACTCTGTACAATTTTGTTTGGAATACATAATAGTACGTACTTAACTTTATCGTTGGAAAATTGTTGTCACCAATCACCATACATCAATATAGGTCACTGTTTTCAAATTTTTCACTTAACGAGTGATCTAAAACCATATAAATATACCATAAATTCGGTGATCTTTTGCTTGCTTCTTATCCGTGCATTTAATTCACAGATCTAAGTTGTTGCAGACTTCCACGCGTTCCGTAATAAAATATTTTTCTAATTCTGAATGAAGCGAGAAGGTCTAAACATCTACCGCTAACATCCGCATTATAAGTATTTATTGAAATAAAGAACAGTTCCTGTGGGAATTAACGATTTTAGTAGCGCATACAGTGCTGAAGACAGGTAAATGAAATTAGAGTATTAGTTTGAAGCTAAAATTTATTACATTTAATATCCGGAGTTTATATATGGGATACAAAGGATTAGATATTAGTATAATAATACATATGATAGGAATTGAATCGTGCACAGAGATAGTACCTAAGTTCAGATCAACACAAAGTACTTCTATATATAATGTGTGTTCGTTTGGGATATAAGGGCTCCGTATGTTCAAAAATAACTAATATAAAATGAACGAAAAAATAATGTACACACATAGTAACTTTGAATCAATACATAATATATTTTTAAGAATGTGACTTCCTGTGGGAGACATTAGGGCATCTTCTTCCTTCTATTCATTCACGATGTACTTATGATCGATATCGTCTGTACCTATAATTAATACTTAATATTATAATTTTGAAAGTAATTCTGTATGTCTATTACGCATACAATATTCAATCACAGAACCAATTTTGATGCAATTTGGTGCAGAGGTAGATTGGAACTTGGGGAAGGTCATGTTTAACACTATATATAGTTTGGTGCGTTCGGTTTTCTTTCTCTCCGATCCTCTTTCTGTAATTCATTCTTTCTCTCTGTATCATTAACTCTATTTTGAACTTTTTTATTTTTTTCTCTCTATCTTTATTTTCGCCTTCCCGTCAGTCTTTTTCTGTTTTTTTCTCTCAGTCGCTCAATCTTATTGCTCTTTCTCTCTTTATGATACTATGGATGATAATTTTATTTTAATAACGCGAAGCGAAACGCGGGCGGGTCGACAAGTTTTCTAATATATCTAAAGTGTATAAATGTTGCGCTTACGAAATCGACAATCAGTAATTACAAATTATATTATATTTATAGCCAGAAAAAATGTTAATAATCGTGTTTCAAAATCCTACTGCAAATAGTAACTCGGTTCTAGGAAATGTATAAAAATTCTATTTAACTTTTTAATTTGACTACCTTAAAATGGATAAAATCATGAGTGATATAAGACTTGTTTTAGATAGTTTTACCATTACCTGCACTAATATTGCATCGAATATCAACATGCCTTTTTTTAAATTGTAAATAAGGAGCAAATGAGCTGACGGCCCACCTGATGCTAAGTGGCTACCGTCGCCCTTGGACACCGCACATGCAAGATAGACACCTACCTTGGTTGGTACCTTGATGAAAGGGGGGAAGGGGAATTAAGAGAAGAATGCTACGGTTTCGGTTGATACTGAGCGCGAGCTTAGAATCCACCAAAACCATAACATCAACGGGATGGGAAAGGAGAAGGGTAAGTCTGGCCTACATACGGCCCTTGCTTCATTAATCCAAAAGAGATCAAAAAAGAGTAATAATAATAGACATACAGATGAAAACGAAAGAAATACCATTAAAAAGTCATTGTGTCCAATGGATTCTTATGTATGTAGCTTAAAAATCAATTTCTTAGGTAATTTTTTTTAAAAATTCACTTTAAATAAGATTTAAGAAGCTAGTTAATCATATAAAAGAAAATAAAGAAAAGTGTGTCATCTATTCTATTATTATAACCAGTAGAAGGTAATCTACGTACCTAAATACAAGAGCGTAGCGCAAGCACACGTGTTATTTGAATTATTTATTTATAGACAATAATATGATACAATGTAGGGAAATGATATAAGTAAAGGGTCGCCGACCCGATACCGACGCATGATGGTTTGCCTCCGCCATGCTTTAAAGACGATCGCGACAAGCGGTGAACGACCGACCTCGAGATCGCGCTGCAAGGAAATCATTTTTACACGTGCATCCCCCATCGCTCAAAAAGGGACTTCTTATATAATTATACTTATGTAGGTACTTCTACAAGAGATATATCAATATTCTAAAGTGTGTTTAAATTTAGTAAAAATTTACATAACATATATTTTTATAAGAATATTTTTTGATAACAGTCGGAAAATTACGTTTATTATTTTATCAATTTACCAAAATTCAGCGACAACTCAACTATTGTCAATGTTAATAATACCATTCATGTATTATTGGTTGTTACATATAATTTAAGGGATTGTGATATAATGTAATATTTCATATTAAGTTTTTAAATATTCTGGCAACCCTCAAAGAGAGGTTATTTGGATCAATTCCTCTCTTTGAGGATTGCTTGGAAGAGATTGCTTTAGTAATAGGGCCGCCTTTGTATTTAGTTTATTTTTTGTGAACGAAGTGTAGCTTTCTATCGGCGAAAGAATTATTAAAATCAGTTTACTACTGTCTGTGATTCACATCAATTTACAAAATGGCTATATATTGTTAATAATTATAAAGATGACAACACCATATGGCTTTTGTTTACATATAAGTCCCTCCTTTTTTATAATAGTGTGGATAGAGTTCTAATACATTTAAAAAGAAATATACGTAATTAATTTAAAAGTTTTCTTGGCTTAAAAAAATGGGAAATATTATGCAAGCGTATGCAACACTGTTGCAACCATTTAATGTTTTTATTGCATTCTATATCTAATCTAAGCGATGTTACTGATCGTTGTGCAAAGTCTGTTATAAGGCAGTCTCAGGGAGTTAGCTTCAAATAATTAGGAGTGTCTATAAACATCTTCAGTCACAACTATCAAATGGAATCCATGTAATAAAAATATTGCATTACTATACAAGCCCGTTTGAACTTGCTACATATTACTTATCTGTGGTCCGTTTATTGTATGCTTAAAAAAATCGATCTTCAAATGAATCTAAACCGAACGCATCAGATTCGATTCGTAACTTAATCTGAAAATTAATTTGCTCTTGCATTTTCGATTGTATAACGTAGAGTTTTCGAATCAGTGCCAAATATCAATATATTCATCTAATAAAAATAATGATCTATTTTCCTTAAGTCGATGTCGGTTCAAAATCTCTATCTTTAACGCCCATCTATATTAATTACTTAGCCGCAGTCTGTGACTACCGGAAAAGGGGGGTATCAGAATCGCGCGGACAGTCGATGATGAAATCGAAATGATGGCTAACATTGTTACTACATTTTCAGTATCATGTATAATTTCATTCTACTATTTTAAAAGAACATATTTTTTTCTTCAGTTCAGTTCAGTTCTTTATTTTATGGCTTTATTTTTTTCTTGTTATGACAATACAAAGTACTAAAAACTGTCAAAAACAGTTGTTAAATCACTGTCACTTTGGTGTGAAAAAGGGAACAGCAATAGTATGGAAACCACTGAGTGGAAGATATAATGAATCCTAATGTCTTGTTAGGGTTGACACATACAATGCGTTCTGGATTAAGTGCTAGAAGTTCCTTGTACAAAAGTGCTTACTCTAGCCATTTTCCTGATTCTAACTAGTTTCGTCCTCATTGACCCCAACTTTTTAGGTGATTATGGATTGAGTATATTTTAGTGTTCTTAAGAAAATATAAGTAAAAAAATGGCACTGTCTAAAATTCAGTCAGCGGTAAAAAGTAAAAAACCTCTGTTCTTTTCATTATTGAATAAAATACTACTAATTTGTAATGATACTATTTCCATTTCTTTATTATCTCGATTACAGCTCTTGAATGACAAACAGGAAACTTGTATGAGCGTCTTTTTTACATTATGTATCCATTAATTTATAAAAATATGAAGCTCCGCACGTACAAGATTATACCATAGTCGAAACTGATAGGTATTGTGAAAAGAATGATCCTGGCAACTATGAACTTATATTAACATCACTTAATAAAATCTTTGAAAAAATAATATTAAATCAGCTATCGGAACATTTTGAAAAAATAATATTTTCGATAGTGAGCAATACGGTTTTACTAAAGGTAGGTCAACAACAGATGCTGGAGTTGTACTCCTCAAGCATATTTACGACGCGTGGAAAAAATCGCAAAATGCATTCGGTGTATTTTGTGATTTGTCCAAGGCCTTTGATTGAGTAGATCATGAAATGCTTTTGAAAAAGCTTAATCAATATAGTATTAATGGTTCGGTGCTAGATCTTGTTGCTTCTTACCTCACCGATAGGATCCAGAATGTTGCCATTAATGCTGTAAAATTTTCTGCATCCCTCCTAACAATGGATCGACAAGGATCGATAGTGGGTCCATTTTTATTCTTAATCTATATTATACGTAATCTATACATTGTCATATGATCAACGTGAGGAATATGTATGATTAATAATGATTGATAGTGTCCTTTTTGCTGACGACACGTCTCTTATATTTAAGGTTAAAAGAAACCAACAATGCTACGACGACGTAAACAGTGCATTGTCTCAGGTTCTTCAATAGTATACGGTTAATAATTTGGTATTAAATACAAAAAAAGACATTTGGTATTGAGTTTGGTTTAGCTAATGTTAAAAAAGCAATTCAGCCTCGTTTTAAATAATGAAAAATTAGATAATGTTGATTCAATATGAAAAATTATCATTATCTAATTTTTTATTTAACATTGGGAATAACGTTAGACTTGAAGCTTCAGTGAAACTTCCATTTAGTGTCTTTAGCGGGAAGACTCAGCTAGTCTACCTACGCGGTTCGAAAAGTAAGACAAATTACTAACATCGATACTGCTAGGTACAACATGTCTAGATAACGTGAAAAAACTTAGCGACCAGAAGTGACTAGCAGGACCGTCTTGTTGCGAGTGACAAATTAAAACAAACATCACCGCCATGTAAATTGTAAATGTATGCCGTGTAAATGTATTTAATGGACATTTTAGAAATTAGAGCAGCGTTATATTCTTGTTATCAGCAGGGCTTTATTGTTTCTTTAGTTTGGATTCCAGGTCATTCTGGGATCCGTGACAATGAAATAGCTTACATGCATGCCAAATCTGCTATGCAAATTGGTTGTCTGACATTTTTATAACTTTTCTCATGATTTGCGATCTCTCTCTAAAAAATTTCTTTATAACTCATGGAAGGTTTTGCGGAACGAGTCTAAAATAATTAAAGGCACCCATTACGGTAATATTCAGTCCTATATTCCTAACAAACCGGTTTTTCCGGTTTCGCAGTACTGATGAGAGTAACGACGTCAGTCGACTTAGACGAGGACATACTTGTATCCCTTTGCATCTAACCCATTTAAGAAATAAAGATAATTCTCTGTGTGAATGTGGCTTAGATGAAGGCCCTCCTAATCGTATTGTTTTTAGCTGCCCTAAATTAAATTACTCTTTATATGATACAATCATCTCAGACCTACAGCATACAGTTAATATAAATTGCTTATTAAAATTAGTTTATACACCATTTATTAGGAAGTAGGTAAAATTTGTTATAGATAATAAAATTAAAGTCTAAGTAAATATTTAATTAGTAGCATTTCATCTTATATATAACTGTTTTGTATTTACTTTTAATGTTTTACGTTACGTTACTGTATCATAGTATTCATCAACATTGTTCGCTATCATTCTCTCATTAACTTTTTGGCAAGAATTACCGCTCAGTGTCCTTCGTGTTTGCTTCATTATACACGACACAGGCAGAATGCTTTGTGCATAAGTGAAATCTAAGCCATTAAAATAAATAAAAAAAAAACCTGAAGAACTAGTTGAGTATTAGTGAGATGTTTCGTCAATGATTTGTTTATAAAATATTCTTGGTAATGTTATGTATGTTTTTATAATACAATATTTGTACTAGCAGTATTTACTTATTATAAAGTAAGATAAATTTGGCGACATGGGAGGTGGTGATTTGGTATGTTATGCTGTTCATAAAATTTAGAATGACTTTAATATATAATAATAATTTTAATTATGTATTTTAACCATTGGTTTAATAGAATACAAAGAAGACGTGGCATCCTAGCACATTAAAAAATCAAGAGCGAGTATGGAAAGCAGAACAAGCTGCAGCGGAAGAGAAAAAACGAATCTTGGAATTGCAACGGGAACGAGCTCAGGAGAGAGATCGCGAAGAACTGAATGAGTTGAACAGACAAAACACCAGCTTTGCGTCGGGCTCTACTGACAGCCGATTGAATTGGATGTATGATGTGAGTATCTTACTTCTTACTAACGTTATAAATGTGAAAGTTTGTATGTTTGTTCCCTTAAAACTCGAAAAAGACTTAACGGATTTCAATGAAATCTGGCACACAGATACTTTATAACCTGGATTAACATATAGGCTACTTTATATCTTTGAAAAAATTAGAGTTTCCCTGGGATAACGATAAAATATGTTTACTTTCTAAATAGTGATTGCTTAAATATTGTTAATTTGCAGCAATATATTTTTTGTAAAAAAATGTATGTTCCTGATTTTTAGTTTTTTTCGATTTTTGAAAACAGTATTACAAACAGTTCTGGAACTTGCCAGATTAATGTATGTTAGTAGTACCAACATACCTGGAAATTATGAAACCAAATATCCTTCAGAAGAAGATTCACCGTGCAGAAATCCTCAGAAAAATTAAACTCTGCAGTTTAATTTTTCTGATGACTTCTGTACTCTGAATTCTTAGAATTTTATAAGATTCTTACGCAAATAGAGATAAAATAAACTATTACCGAACCTGCAGACTTGAAATCATATTCAATTTATATAGGGCAATTTTTTAAGATTAATTTTACTTTTATTTAATTTTTGGTAATTTTATTTCCAGAAACCAGATAAGAAGGTTCAACAAGAGGACTACTTGTTAGGCAAAGTTATTGATAAAAATTATGATCAACCTAATAAATCTGACAATGAGATACCAGCAGTATCTAGGCGAGTTGTGGGCTCTAGTATGCTCACATCAGGGGGTGATGTACAGGTAGACTTAGCACGGAAATTAAGAGAGGACCCATTACTTATGGTGAAGGAGAGAGAGAGGGCAGCAAGAGCAGCACTTCTCAATAATCCTGTACAAAGACGGCGGTTGGCAGAGTTGTTGCGGAAAGAACAGGTACATAAAATGGTTTCTTTGCCTCTTTGTGAAGTGAATTAAAAGTAAGTAAATGATATAATCTCACTAATTAGGTACTCTATTGAGAATTTGTATTGTCCTTATAGTACCTATGTGACATGATTAAGTTAAAAATGCAGTAAAAAAACACACGCACACAGTTTTTTGCAAACATCCAAAATATTGGTTTCCAACTAAAAATATAGCAATAACCTTTTCACTTATTTTGTCCGTGTTAATGATCACAATTTTCAAAATATTATATGAACCAGAATAATTATTTTATAACCTTTATCATACACAATGATAAGTCTGAAAAGTTTCTTTTACTGTCTGCGTAGTGTCATTGTTTTGTACCCTTTTCTTTTATGCGTTTCTGTATTTTAATGAAAGAACAAAAATAAGTCTTTTATTTGTGCTAGAAATATGCCATGTTAGTAGTCAAATGACTGGGATTTGAACTCGCGTATGTTTATGTAATTCTACCCCTAAAGATGTGATGCAATTTATGAGCAAATGTGCTTAAATACACATAGTTATTAGGCTCACAAAAAACCTACCTACATGTAATAGTAACTGTGCACATCATTTATCATACTTTTATGAACTGCAGTCAAGTCTACGAATCCATCGATCGTTGACAAAGGCGTTGGAAGTGAGATTAGGTTACAATATTTGCGTGTGGAGAGTGTGGGTGCCCGATAAAAGTATTCTATTTATTACAGACCGCGGCGTGGAGGAGTCAGGAGGCACATTCAAAACGTGTCATGCGTTGACATCCGACTTCGGCGCTTTACAAACATGCTGCAGGGCTTTCACTAACTTTTTCTTTTATTATATTTAATTCCATTTTTCGCAGTATCTTCACTACTCATTGTTGTAAATTAACTCTTCTTCTATCTATCTTACTCTCTTACGTATCAGACAGTTTCAAATCTTAATTCACACACAAAACGCAGTCTTGTTAAAAACAAAAACTTTCTATTAAATTTTAAATCTTCGAAATGATAAAAAGAAATTGAAATCTTATAATCCTCTTTGAAAACGATTACATTATTGGATTAGCTAATTTTTCAAAATCTGTCACAGATTTTGTGTTTGGAAAATTTTAGCTTACAAAAATTTTCAAAGGATGTCCAGATGTCAAAAAATGGGAAAATAATTGACCTAGGCTCCCGGTGGAACTAGTATCCTTCGTTTCCCCTATTATTAAACCTGTAAACATTAATGCAACAGATACAATTTTGCATATTCGAGGAAAGAGAATCAGGGATAACCATAGGTGAATTTAGCTAATTACTTAGTTAAGTTTACAAAAAAGTAGTTTAATATTGATTCGATTAGGAGTTCGTTATAACCCTATGTAAATTTCGTGGGTTCAAGCAGTCAAGCACCCCTGTCAATATGTGTAAAGTCAATACTCGCGAGTGTGAATAATTTTTCATTCATTTCTTATTCCCATTATAAATATCGGCAGCTTGCTATCAGCGATGTCGCAGGATGTGAGTATACAATGTAGTCATAATCTGAAAATATTATTCATTAAACATACGTAGAGGCTTTTTAAAAATTTTCAGTTTTTTCCCATTACATGGTTTCATGCCAAAGAATAGACTTGATGAATATTTTTATTATATTTTAATAATATAATTTATATACAGTTTTAAGTTAGCACGTACCTGACGTATACGGAAGAAATGAGTATGTAATTGTAAATTTGGTTGGTATCATAGAACTAAGAGTTAAATGTAAGTTTAATCAAAAAGTTCATCACTACCAAAAGTGGACCTAAATACAATATTCAAAGTATCCCAGTTCCTACATAGCCCGCTATTCACTGTAAAAGTATCATTCATTCTGCACTGCGGTCAGCTCTGTCTAAACCGCTCAGCTAAGTCAAAAGAGCTTTGACTTCAAAGCGTGTAGCAACACCAAGAGAATGTAAAATAAACTAGCAACAATAAAGGAAGAGTGCAAAATAAATGCAGCAACAACACATTACACAGCCACTGAATCAAAAGACAGACTGAGCGTGAAGTGATGAAAACTGGAAAAAATAATAAAGGTACCCTCTTGTTAACTGTTATACGTCCTATTCTGGGATCTTGAGCCGCTCGCCTCTCGCTAGCCGATCTAAACAACTGACCTGTGCAAAGAAAAACATGTCGTTACATGGTTGTTGACTACACTAAGTTAGGACGTACATATTATAATTTTTGAGTTACTCAAAATAAAAGTTCTCAATTTTTTGCTATTACTTATATATGCAATACTTACAGAAACTGCGATATAACGGTTTATTAACTAGAATATTACAGTTATTACTCATGCCATAACTCATTACGGTAATTATATTACGAATTTACCTATGGTTGTGCAACTTCTAAAATAAAATAAAAAATTATAGACGTTTGGAGATAACTTTTTTGGATATGAACCGATGTACGTTACTCCTTGGTTAATTTTTTTTCTCATAGACGATAGAACCTTAAAATTGAAAAATATATCTTAGGACTCCTGTTATTTTATTCAATATTCGTACTATCGTAGATTATCACAGTTTTTATACAACCTCATTTTACCGAATAAGACCTTCATAATACCGACAAAGCACTTTGGCAGGCTGTGTCAATATGCAGTCCTATCGCGAAGGGAGAGCCTGATGATTTTTACATCAAAGCTATGCCGACCTGCATCACACCTCGTAAACACTGCTTAAATGAATACCCATTTAAAACTACAGGACGGAGCTAACATGGCGTAGTAATTCGACACAAGTAGATAGTTTATTGTAAGTGCAACTGATGTTTACAAAGGAAGTTAGTTGCAATATTTTTACTTAATTTTTTAAATTTAAACTAACTTCTACAACATACTTTATTCCAATACACTAAAGAAAAATTCTGGGAGGGTCACGAGAGTGGCTGAAGGAACACTTAATAAAAGGAAATAACATTCTGCTACCTTACTTCTTAATATTACAAAGGTATCAGAATATAGAAAGGATATAGGACTAGGGATAGGTATCTTTTTCTATTTTCTAGACGATTTTGGATTTTGAGACCCACACGGTCATGTTCCCTGTGACCCTCCTTCGGTCCGCGCCTGCATCAAGCATATTTGAACTTATGTTCAAAATTTTTAGCGAAAACACTATTATAGTTTAAATTCTTTAATAAATTGTTATGGGTTAAATAATAAATGTTTGTAGTCCCTGTTTAATTAAAACCATCACGTGTTTTCTATTTGAATAGTAGTCAATAAATTGCATGTGAATCCAATATTTCATAAGAGGAATAGTTTAATTTTCAAATGATACTAAATCTTACGACTGGATCGCAAGTCCAGGGATTCCATCAAGGCAAACAGATTAAGCAGCATTACTAAAAGTACAAATAAAAAGTATCTACACAACTATAGGTATATGGAATGACAACAATGTAGCATATTACTTATAATTAGGAACATAAATTAATTAGTGTATTATAAATAGTCGAAAACAAAAGCACTAACCATGGCCAAATTTAATTTGAGAGTTTGGTAACGGTATGAAATGGTGCAGTTGCCGTGTATGAGTAGTTAGTAATATTTTGTGTGTGTGGGGACACTACTGGCTAGCTACGAAAAGCAATAATTCGATTGCCATATTATTGGTTGTGGTTTCGTTTAAGTGCTTTACATTATTCCTTTGTATTTAGTGTGCATTAAGGATAAAATTTCGAATTAATAAGCTTTTAATATGAAAAATGAGATCTATATTTAATATTTAGCATTTTATCACCACGGGCTTGTTCTACCTACCTATATAGGTACCTAGTCCATTGAAATGTTACTTTTTTGGACTTAGCGTGCATTACCTACTTGGTGGGCGTATTTCGATTTTTTTATTATTAGTATAAAGTTAAATCCAAGTTTATAGGGGTGCAATACTTTCTTCTACCCGCCATTTTGAAAAAAGGGTTAAGATGGTTTTATGATTTATCTGACAAACTATACGTCGTACAAAAAAATTGGGAATATATTTTCTGAGGTAAAAAAAAATTCTCTACAACTACGTTGAAGTAACAAGAACAAGATATAATAAAGAAAGAGAAATCGATTAAAAAGTATTTAAATTTCGTTCTCTACTTGAGATTATACAGCGTCGCTTATAATACTATTATACAGTAGGAAATTATATTCCTAATTATATACCTATTCATAAGAAAATTTTCAATAATCTTTTAATGTTTTAAATAAGAACCGTCCGAATACATAGCAAGTAGCAACTAAAGGTGTGTTCATCTTTAACATTAAACTCCGCCCTACCCTATTACCTGTTATATTCATGTCCAGCATCAGCACGAAATCAACATCACACTACTTACACACTCAGTGTGGTCACCAGGTATCTCTGTATGACAAGTGACACAAATATATTAAGACTGAAGTTATGTACTGTCTTGTTATAAATAGTTACGTGGGAATAATTGAAATTAAATAAAAGGAACTACGCTGTTGTTAACTTACCGAGTGATAATTTAAGAAAATTGGTTAAACCTAGTTTTGTTTTAAATATCCGAAGTGAAACGTATACAAGTACCGTAGCACTTGTATGTAAAATTTTCATAAAAGTAACAAAAGAGCGTATGAATATTACAATAGTATTCTTCGCATTAATTTTTTGACGTAAAAGGAAATAAAACTATTGTTTGCTGTAAGTGAATATTAATTGCGATGTACGATTTACTTCCTTGCTTTTCGTCACAAAAGCATTGTCCTTCTAAGATATTTGTTATTTAACTATATATTTACTTTACAATTCAAAATATGTGCACTACACTTTTGAAAAAAAAATCTTGGTTACTTTATAAATTTATCAAATTATTAGCAAAGTTTGAATGTTAAATTGTAGTTTCAGTGTCATATGACTTCCACCACGGACGGATACGTTGCCTCATCGAAGAAATTGTGAGGAAGGGGAATGAAGAGAAAAGTACTAAGGTTTCAGTGGACCGTGAGTGTGGCCCAGAGTCCACTACGACCATAGCATTAGCGGAATGGGACGGGAAAGGGTAAATCAGCACATGCGGCTCGACCGGAACATGTCAGAGACACTTCGCGGCCGGATTCGCATGCTGTGGTCGCAAGCCATTCGTGTCATAGATCCCCTACCAACAAGGTGTGCTGGGTAACTGGCCTCTTACGAGATGCTCTCTCAGCGGCAGAGGGGAACTGTATCTAACCCGTCCCC